>QAXD01000014.1:899267-910662 GCA_004335575.1 Haematococcus sp. NG2 | reverse complement strand
GGGGGGGGGGACATGCATGCACATGCGTACACAAATTCCAACCCTGCCCGCCTCACACACCTTTGGCAGGTCGCCACGGCCGGCACGGTGCAGTGTGACGGCGCGCGCCAGGGGCCCAATGATGGAGCGCCAGTTGGCTCCCACACGCAGGTTCTGGTGGGGGCGAGTTTGCAGGTTGCAGGGTGTGCAGGGCTTAGCAGTGCTGGGTCGTGACAAATTGAAATTGTATCACGTCATCAAGTGCCTGGTGTTGCCCCGCACCTAGAAACAACAAGGGCAAGGCAGTACCAAGCAGCTGGGTCCTCCCTGTGTCCTGAGAAGCTGATTCGCAGAATGCACAGGGCTTGGGCCCGCAGCGGCCCACTCTGGATCCACCTCACCTGCACCAGTGTGCGCACCAGGTACTTCGTCTCAGCCGTGTCCCTGCACGAGCGCAGCAGCCCCAGCACCGCCGACTGCCGGCGCCGCGCAGCACCAGCACCTGACTCAGCCCCCAGGCCCCGCAGGGTGGCCATGAGGCCGCGGATGGTGATGGGCTGGGGCATGCGGAACGTCGCCTGCTGCGCTGGGCACGCCTGTGGCACCACCACAACAATGACAACGCGCACGCAGAGCAACGTTGGGTACGCGCTCAGTCCAGTGATGCGGCCCAGCACGGCAGCCTTGAGTGAGCCCTCGCGTGTCAGCAGCTATTCCCCTGCCTCGCCACAGTTACTCACCAGCTCGCTGTCGCTAATTGCAGCACCCCCAGGGCAGACACCCACCTCGGCCACATCCCCCAGATCACCCAGCTGGTTGTACAGGGCACTCATGCGCGCACGGCTGATGCCTGTGGCCTCACGCAGTGCAGCGGCAACCTGTGGGCAGAGCCAGGCCGGCAGGTGATGGGGCATGGTGCACGACGGCACTTGCGATTTTGCGCTCCGCAGCAGTAACCTTGTTGGGCAGGAATCAGCAAGAGCAATGCCGCATAGGCTTCCGGGATCATGGCAGGCCGAAGCCAGAGGGGTTACAGTCCAGCCCAAGGGTGCGCGCACCGTGGCCCCCCCCACATTCAGCTCACTGCCTGGCTCATGTGCTGGGCCGATGCGGCCCGTGGTCAGGTACAGTGCACAAATGACATCCTCCAGGGGGCACAGCACCAGCAGGGACCTGTGTGTGTGACAACATCAACGCGTGGTGGGCAGTTGGGCGAAGAGAGGCTGCATGGGAGGGGCGCGAAGGAGTGCTGCAAGGGCCAGCAGGTGGGGCTCACACCGGCTGGCGCTCACTTGCAACGAGCACAACTGCTGGCCGTGCCCATGCCCACAAGTGTCAGCGCCTTGATCTTCCCTCCCTGTCCCTGCTTGCCCGCACCTGAACATGTTGCAGAGTGCGTCTGCGATGCGGAGGCGCTTGGTGGTGGCA
The DNA here is from genome assembly GCA_004335575.1 of Haematococcus sp. NG2. NCBI lineage: Eukaryota > Viridiplantae > Chlorophyta > Chlorophyceae > Chlamydomonadales > Haematococcaceae > Haematococcus > Haematococcus sp. NG2. The sequence continues at coordinate 909,255 of QAXD01000014.1, read as the reverse complement.
TCCATGGCGGCAAAGGTGAGGGCAAGATGCAGGTACGGCGCTGGCTCCCCTGATTTCCAGCACGCGTGTGCCACCTGACAGGCATGCATGATGTACATACACGTGACAACCACTGGGTGGGTGTTCACACATAGCATACATAGCATGTGCAATACACTTGGCCAGCATCGTCGCAGACTCCATACCAACCTCATGTATACATAATGTTCGCAACCACCGTGTATGAAGCACAGAGCGATCACACTGACACCCCGATCAGCAGGCACACAAACACGCGCATGTTGTAGCATGCAACTCACAGGGTCATACTCCTTGACAGGCAGTGCAATTGCGTCCCGTGAGAACTGGGGGCCACCAATGCCCTGCAGTGCATGTTGCCTGCCCTGGGGCTTTGTCCACAGTGAGGATGAGTTGACTGGCTGTCGGGCTGGCTGTACAGCATCTCCCTGCTGGCCTGCAGCTGCCCCAGGAGCACCTGAGGCAGCGTGCGCAACTTCAGGCACTTGTGTCCCACCGGGAACCTGGGCAGCAGCTGCTGCAGTTGCTTTGGCACCAGCCTTGCTGCGTGGGGCGAAGAAGGGATGGGATACGGTCGGCGCTTGACTGTGGGTTTCCCTAGCACTCTGCTGTGCGGTGCCAGCGGCACCACTTCCAGATCTGTTCACAGGCGCAAACAGCTGGATCTGGCGAGCTGGCTTGGAGGCACCATGCCCCTTTGCACTGGCTGCCACTTGCCCAACTGTTCCAGCAGCCTTGCTGTTGTTGCGCCCTGCATCATCCGTGCTTGACGATGGCTGCTGCAATGCGTGTTGATATGTTGCCTCCTCCTTGAGTGGCCGGCTTCCATCTCCTGCAATGTCCACCTCCATTCCTACTGAACCTGCTGCAGTCAGGTCATCTGCAGGCTGGGAGGCATTGGTATCACCCTCATCAGCTATAATTGCTGCCTCTTGTGCAAGATCCTGCACACCAGTGACAACATCTGCCGGTGCTTGCTGTGACTGCAGCCCAGGTTGCTGGTGCTGCTCCAGGTGCTCGTCACTTTCCTCTGCAAGCTCAAACAGCTCAACACTAGGGGGTAGGGCCTGGCGTGTACGGGGCGGTGGCTGCAGACCCACAACTCCAGATGCTGCAGCACAATGCTGTGGTGCACCAGGCTTGCTTGCGGCAACAGTATGTGCTGCACCCAGCCGTACCACCATGCGCTGGCTTGCAGGTGCTGCCTGATCCCGCTTGACTTGGTCCTGGATGCTGACTGCACCTTCTTGGCTACCAGGGTGATGTGCAGACTGGAGGCCGACACGTTCCTGGCTGTGTGGTGCGGAGCCCAAGAGCTGCGAAGAAGCAGGCTGCTGTTGCGCTTGCCTGGCGGACAGGAAGCCTGTGATGGATGTTTGGCCCTGGACCAGCTTGGTGCGCTTGCTGCTGATGGCTGCAGGCACTGCAGCCCCTACACGTTTCCCACCACTGCTGCTACTGCTGCTGGGCGGCTTTTGAGGACCAGGGCCTCCTGCCAGCCCTGAACCCTTGGACCTCTGCTGCGCCCGCAGGATCGACAGCTGGCCATCATAGTACAGGTTGGCGGCTGCAGACACATCGCCCTTAGATGTCTGCAGCAGGAGTGAGATGTCTGCAGGGGCCACATCTTCCCCAAGTACAGCACGCAGCATCGCTGTAGCATCAGGGCCGCCTGTGTTGGTCTGTGTCTGCACTGATGGCAGTTGACCAAACCCAGAAGCTGCTGCTTGCTCATATGAACTCCCTGTGTTTGCTTTGGTTGGTGCCTTGCAGTCAGCTGCTCCACCAGGTGTGCCGCTCCGTGGTCCAGCTGCAGCATTGCTGCCTCGTCTGTCATTGATCTGCTCATCGGTGTACTCTGTGGGGCCCACCTGTGCTTCTGCCATCCCTTGGGCAGGCTCATCTTCATCCAGCACAATGACCTCACCTTCCCGCTGCTCCTTGGGCTTGCTGCACATCTCTTTGACTGCAGCATCTGGAGCTGGGCCTGACACCTGCTCAGAGTGGCGGGAGGAGCTCCCAGCTGCCGGTCCAGGCCCTGTGCTGAGGTCTGGAGCCTGCTTTTGAGCAGCTGCACGTGCAAACAGCCCTCCCAGCAGCCGCGCCTGAGCAACCACGGGTGCATGTGCAGGGCGGCAGTTGCAAGTCATTCGTCCAAGCCAGCGTGCCCTGTCTTGCACCTGTGTTGAACACAACTGCAGCAGTACAGAAAGCAAACACGAGATGCACAGCCCGGACCCACCTTGCTAGCGCGCTGATCAATGAGCGAGTCGAAGTAGCGCAGCATGGAATTGGTCTTCTTCTCGCCCTCCTCGCCGCTCACACCCACTGTGGGAATGACCTGCTGAGGCCGCAGCCATCTTACGTACTCTTTCAGCTCTGGGAAGGAGCTGTGCTCAGAGTATGGTACCAGGTGCACCGCGCATGGCCCCTGCAGCAGAAGTGGCATACCGGTATGAGCAGTGGTAGGCAGGAAGTTACAGCTCTGGAGTCTCCAGCCTCTAGGCAAGCTGATGCAAGGAATAGTGCGTGAAACACCAACAACCTGCTGTGGTGAAGACACAGGGAATAGGCTAGCATCGCACCAGCATGCTGCAGGCGCGTGTGCAACCAGACTCTACCCACCTTGGAGCGCACAGGGAAGGTGCCACGTGTGCGCAGTGCCTTGCCGATCTCATGCATCCAGCCAGTTGGGCAGAAGGCAACCACCTGCAGTACAAGAACCACCGCACCCAAGGCCAGTCAGGGGCTGCTTCACACCATGACTCAGCAGCTGCGGCCTACCCTTTGGGCTGCCGGTCAATCACACACACCACAGTTGGATCACCACAACCGTGCTTGCCCCCACTCAACCGCGCAGCAATGTTCCGTGCATACCTGATCTGCCCCGAACTCGGTGCGCGAGGCCTCCATGTTGTTGAAGTTGGGCCTGAAGTAGGGCCAGGTATCACCCAGGTAGCCCCAGCTGGTGACATGGATAGGTGAAGCGGTTGGGTCTGTGGTGAACGTGTCCTGCAGAGGGGCACACCAATGCATGTTGTGATAACTCGGTTGTGTGCATGCCAGAGAGGGGAGGGGGCACAGGCAGGCAGACTTCCAAGGTTAGCAAGATGCAGCATCGATCTTAGGCAGTCCTTGTCAACCTTCGCCTGCAGCCCATGTGCATCAGACCGTCGTGACACACAACTGTCAACAGGCAGCTGTGCTCTTTTCCATCGCGCTTCAGAACCTGCATCTCACTGACCTGCATATCTGCCTCGGAGTACCCAAGGCAGCTCAACACGCCCCATTTCTTGGCATCCACATACACACGATGCCCAGTGGCCTGCCGCACCTGTGCCCATGTGGCACAACCCTTGTCCACAAGCTGCATTTTTTCAGAAGGTTCTGACATGCAAGCCAGCCAGGGTAAAGGCACAACAGCACAGAAAGGGGGCCCTGCACCTCACCGCAAAAAGGATGCGCTCCTTCCCAATGACGTAGGTTGAGATGAGGAACAACACCCTGTGCACCTGCGGACGCGCCTGCTCGCTGACCTGTGTGGACTGCTGCATCGCGCTTGTGTCTGTTCCTGCTGCATCCACAGGCTGTGCATCATCATGCGCGCTAGCATCATCCTGCTGGCCGTCTTGATCTGCCGCCTCGTCACTGTCCCTGCCCTCCTCATCCAGCTCGCCTTGGCCACCTGTCCCCCCTGCAAGCTCCTCGTCCTCCACCGCCCCACCATCACAGGTGCTGACAGATGACGTTGAAGCAGCAGCAGCAGCGACGGACACAGCAACAGAGGCACTGGGCTCCCCGGGGTGCTCCAGGCAGTGCTTGATGGTCTGTGCCACGTACCGCACCGACTCCTCCTGCACGCAACAACAGCGTGTTTGCCTGCAGATCAGACCCTCATCAATTGTCTACCAACTGCAGGGTGGATGCCCCACATCAGACTGACCTGCCAGGTTGCAGAGGCCCTTTCAGGTAATCGATTGCAACACGATCCCCACCAGGGTGCCTGCAGTCCTGATTGCAGGCGGGTTGCCCCCAATGCTGCAGACAATCAAATGCAGGCACTCCACATGCAAACCCTCTGCAATGGCTTGCTCAATAACCACGAGTGCACTGTGCTTTGCCCAGGGCGCAGGTCCTGCGCAGCCACCCATGCGCCTCCTAATAGGCGGTGCGCGCCTGTGGGGGGAAGTTGTACTTGTGGTTGCAGTACGTGGTGTCCAGGAACACGGCGGTTGGGTTCTTGAAGGCTGCCAGGTGGGGGTCCTGCAGCAGGCTGGGAGTGAACCGCATGTCTCCGCAGTGGATGTATCTGGAGTGCATGTGGTGTGTGGTGAGGAGGGTGGGGGTTGTTGGAAGGCCTGATGCCTTACTCAGGCAGCGAGGAAAACATGGCCTGGCCATCTGCCTTGGAGGGCAGCTAAGCTAAGGTGCAGCAGGTACACAGTTATCTCCTTGCCCCATGCGCGACAAGCGTACATTTAAGCATCGTTCGCTGGTACACACTAGCTAGCACCATTGTCATCATACTTGCGGCCATCAGGCGTCTTGAACAGGAACTGGACGGCGCCTGGGCAGTGGTTGGCGTCCACCAGCACCACCTCGGCACCTGCACCAGAAGCACGTGGAACCACAGCGGAGCGCATGTTCACTTGCCTGTTGCTTGGAGAAAAGTCATTGCCAGGACCTCATCCACCTGCCACGCAAATACCTTGTGGCTGTGCAATCATCGCAACAGGGGCCCACTCAACACCGAGCTGGACCTCACAACAGCACCAGTTAGCCAACCTACGACTGATGTATGCTACACATGCACACAGTGTCATGCCGCACCATGTAGGACATGGACTTTGCCCATCTCCAGCCCAGTGACCCATGATGGATCCACACCCAGCAGGTGGACAATTAATCGCGCTGTGATCTGACTGCAGTAAATGGGCCCTGCGCTCCAGTTTTCTGTGATCATGTCCCACATGGTGCGGCATCATGCCCACAAATGATGTGGTTGATGCCATAGTCCCCATGTTACGTGTGTGGCCGCCTTCTATACACCATGCACTACAGCCGCCATGCAAGTACAGCGGACAGGACGGAAAGCACCCCACCTGTAATGCCTGAGTAATGGTCTGCGTGTGGCATATGATGTGGATTGGCTCATGATGGCTTGACGCATGCAGTGAATGGAAGCTCAAGAAAATGCACAGGTGCAGCAGAGCCCAAGCCCTTCGCTGGCGCCTTGCTTGGGCTTTCCACAAAACATGCCTGCTGCTGTGCACCATGCAACCACTGCATGTGACATGCTGTGTGCGCTGTGGCAGTGGTTGACTCAAGAATCGAGCTACCTGCGTGCCCGTGCGTCAGGAAGTAGGCTTTCACATTTTGCACTCCCTTGAACGTGAACCCATCCACCACGAACTTCGTCGAGCCATTTATTGGTATGATCTTATGGGGAGGGATATTGGATGCCATAGGATAGCATCATTGTATGAAAAGTCAATTATTCGATAAAAACGCACTACCCACAGCCATCAGAAACGGCCCTCCATGAGGATGGTGTGAGGGCGAGAATCAAGTCCAAGCGTGGTGAAACTGAGGAATGATCTTGTTAAAATAGCATATTAATTGCATCTTGTTCACATGCCCATGCTGTGCCCGAGGGTCCAGCATGCAACGTTTGGTGCACTGACATCCTGTAATTTGCCCACAAGGCACATTACAGCCTGAGGGAAACTACTCCTTACATGCGCATGCATGACAGCAGTAACTACAAAAGAAACTACAGCGCAGTAGAATTCCTGGTGCAGTTGCTCAAGCATTGTTGTTGCAAAATCTGTCTGTTGGATGTGCAGAATGACAGACATCCCGATGCTGCATTGCACCCAAACTGTAGAGTACTGTGTGCTGGCCCTGCTGGGTGGCATGCTGACCAGCCGGTGTTGTCTGCACTACAAGCACACAGCGCGTGTGGATACGCGCAGGCAGAGCCGATCGTAATGTCATCAAACCTGCTGGTACTTGTGGAGTCCTAACTGGACTGCCCTGCAGCTACTTCAGACCAGCAGCAGAATGTACGTGGCAAGTGGCGTCTGTGCAGCATGGGTTTTAGGGTGTGTCGGGGCGCTGGTGGTGCACGTGAAGCACACGCGGCGGTGGTGTGCCAGGTGCACCTGGTTCAACAGCTCGCAGTGTAGTCATGAGCCCGTAATGGTCGCTGATGCACACCTGCGGCCATATGCCAGGACCAGAGGTACTGCCAGCAGTCAGGGTGCCTGGACGCACAGCACACCACACAGCACACCACACAGCACACACAGCACAAACGTCAGCCATCCACGAAGGGCTGGAGTGGCTACCTGCCCACCATGCACAGGCAGCTACCTGGCACAGCAGTTCAGTACGGCACGCACCGGCTTGCGCTGAGGGGCACCACCAGGCTGCCCCCAGTCGCACTCGCGGCCAGGCAGCGGCTGCGTGCCAACCATGTGGATCTCCACTGCCTCCCACCGCGGCTCGTGGCCTGGCAGCATCAGTGCCCTGCATGCCACAGTTGAGCTCCAGTTGCTGGCCCACTACAGTGTATATATGGTATAGGGTATGTCAGCCAAGCGGTATGACCGTACAAGGACCCAACTTCAAGGGTTGGTCCGGGAGCAAGCACGGTGCTGTACTTCTTGTAACTTACTCCTTCAGCATGCCTCGCACATGTCAGGCACAGGCAATGCCGAGTCAGCCTCACCGGTCCAGGCGGTTGCGGCGGTTGCCAGTCATGGGGTTGAACCAGCGCTCCTCCTGCTGCAGCGGCCGCAGCACCTTCCACACATCACACCAGGAGGGCCTGCCTGCCTCCGGTTCCGCCACCTGCTGCCCTGGGATCCAGTTCAAGTCCTGTTGCGAGCATAAGCGAAGCAAGCATGTTTCGATGCCAGATTCACCATGTGAGTTCACAACCCTTGCCAAGTTGCTTTTGGGTGTTTACATGTATCAAAATCCAAGCTCAGGGATGTGGAAAAGCCAACACTGCGAGAGGACAGTAGATGCCAGGTGAGCAGTGTACAGCTGCTGTTCACACCGCGTGTGAGAGACCCCGCTCACCCCAGCGAGCAGCACATCATGTGTGGTGTGGTCCTCCAGGACATTGAGGACCTCAGCCATCTGAGCAGCAGGTGGAGGGACACCAGAAGGGGTGCGTGCAGCCGTGCACACTGGTTGGTGCATAGGCAAAGGTGCAGGTAGGCTGTTGCCACACACATGCATGCATGCATCGCAACGCACGCCACCACAAAGCGCATCGGCCCACCCAACCAGCAACCGCGCGCCACACCTGTCCCTGACGCACAGCAGATGCCTTGAAGCTGAACGCCTTTTCCAGCGGGGGCCAGGGGGACTCCAGATGTGTGGTGGCCACTGTCAGGGGTATGGCCTGGCTTGCTGGCAGCCCACCGTGTACATGAACGTCCAGCACCAGGATATCACGGCCTGCCGCACACATGCACACACGTATGCTCTGCGCTCGCGGGGTGTGGCAACTGACATGTCAACACCGTCTTCCACATGCTAACCACACCAGCGGTGTTCGCGGCACCTGACATTCTGACGCTTTGCACCACAGCAGTTTTTGCAAGCCGGTGGATGAGAGGCGCTGCGGTACGCACAGATGCTGAATGTGGCCTCCAATGTGTGCGGCCGACCCAATGAGGCAGCACACAGCGCAGGAAATGGCTGACCGCGCACGCCGAGCCTTGCGATGAGGAGTGGCTGTACCAGGTTAGATGCTGGCACGGCCACCCCATGACGGCCACCACTATCACATGATTCACGCACCCATGAAGGTGTGGCTGAGCCGCCTCCGCAGATGGGTGCTGAGTGTGACGGTTGCACGCCGAACTGCAGCCATAGTGAACATCACATCACATGTGCTGGGCAGCACCAGCTCATAGTCGGCCAGCCAGGCAGCCCCTTGGCTCTTCCAGGATGCCAGCATGGAGGGGGTCACCTCCTGTGTGCAGTGCATGCATGGAGCTCAGCACTTCTACAGGCCAGATGGTGGTGCGGGGGCACCCAGGTCAAGTGCTCAAGGCCAACATGCCAGCTCCTCACACCAGGCACCCTCTGCTGTGCTGGGTGTGGTAGGCATGCTGTTACACAAACCAGCTGGGGCATGTGATGGCAAGCGGCTGCAGCACGGGCCGTCTTGCCTGGAACAGTGCAATGTCTGGCTGTTGGCGTGCCATGAGGTCCGTGAGCCCCGCCATGCGCCACCCCACCAAACGGTCATCCATCCTGTTGCGTGCGAGACAGCACATCGCCATGTACAGCCTTGGCGCATGTGTTCCGGGTACGAGGTGGGCTGCCAGACTAATTCCATCCCCCTTACACAGGCAAGTTTGCTGCACATGCACACTTGTGTGTTGCTGGAGGAAAGCAACAAGCATGTGGGCTGCAAATACTGGTCGCAGGTGAGGATCATGCGGCACGCGCTGAAGGTGCGCGACGCACCACAGGTTGAAGGAGAGGATGGACACAGTGACGCGCTCACGCGGTTGGTTGCTGCCAGACTGCAACAGGTGCGGTGATGACGATGTGGCTGCTGCTGCATCTGACATTGTGCTGGCCTCTGGCATGGGCCCAGGTTTAGGAGGGGTGGATGTGGTGATCTCTGGTAGGCCGCTTGGAGCTGGCGCATGTGGCTGGTTCATGTTTGGCTGCTGCGGTTGTGACCCAGGTGGCCCTGGCAGGGCTGCCAGTAGGTCTTTGATGCCTCCGCCCCTGAGCTTGATGCTTGCAAGCAATTGCATGGCACCTGACCGCTGTGCTGCAGCCAAGCTGTACTGCGCCTCTGCTGCTGCCTGGGATGGAAATGCAGCAGCAGGGGATGATTGTGATGGCGCCCCGCTGCATGAATCATCCCTGCCCATGCGCCCATGCAACAGCTGCCTTGCTCTGTTGCACCGCTCCTCACGCCTTGAGCAGCTGGATGAGCTCTGTTCGCGTGCCTCCTGACCATCGTCGCTTGTATCTCTGTGCCGCTTTGAGGTCGTTGTGCTGAGCATGCTGACGGCACTTTTCTGCGGCCGGTAAAGGAGACCACGTTCCTGCACAAACAGCCCTCATCATGATTCTCGGAACATAGCCTGCTAAGGAACCGTATTCAGCGAACCACAACCATAGATGATGAACAAAGATGAGCAGCAGCCAGAAAAGTTTTCAATGGAGCGACCGTTATATCATAAACAGCCTTGCGAGCTTCCAATGCGCACCCCACTTTACCCACTTCAGTTCATCACTCTCTTGCAGCATCGCGGAATTATCATCCAACAAGTAAGGCTCCGCGTCCCACCTCCGTATCTCCCTATGTTCTCCATCTTTGTTGGTTGCTTCCCGTGTATTTTCTCTCTCTCACCGCCCCCCTCAACCACATGCTTTCCCATGCTTGAGCTGCTTTTTTTTGGCCGTTTGTGGGGTTTATCCCGTGGTTCAGGATTGAAACCAGTGTGATGGCAGTAACAAGAAGCAGACAACTGATGGCTGCATGATGTGCCTGTGAATGAATGAAAGACGTTACACTGGAGGGCTGTGACAATAGCAGAACATTACAACAGAACATGTCAGCAGTCCAGCGGTCCCCGGCAGGTGCAGGCACTGCCCGTCGCGCCCCCGCCTCCCCGGGCTGCTGCCATGGTGCTCCTCGGCAGGTGCATGCGCTTCCAGCTTCAGGCTGGCGGACTCAGTTAGCTCTACTGGCAGGCGTGATTATGCATGCGCTCAGGCCACAGCCATGGCACACAGCAGCAGCCAGCGGCGGGCAGGCAGCCAAGGCATGGTGAACGGCAATCTGTCTGGTACATTTGGTGCAAAACATGAAATCTGAAAATAAAATTGTGAAAAGATAAAAAATTTGTGCAACAAAACAGGAGGCATCAAAAAAAAAACTGGCTGACCGGGGGGTCAGTTTTTGGTCGTGTCTCTTCCCCCC
>QAXD01000014.1:855549-897924 GCA_004335575.1 Haematococcus sp. NG2 | reverse complement strand
AGTGTTGTCATGGATGAGCCCCGGCGTGTACCCTAGGCAACTGCCTCATCTGGGTTGAAACCTGCGTCCGCAGGATCCTCTGTGATATCTTGATCATCCCCCAGCTCATCCCCAGCCCCTCGTGCTCCAGATCCGCCTCATATTGCGCATCCACATCCATGGCTGGGGGCTGGGACTCGCCATACGCTGAATCAATGTCCATGGTGGGCTGAGAGGAGGGCGCACTTGCAGCCTAGATCGATGCCAGTCGCTGTGATTGGCATAAAGCCAGCAGCGCCCAAGCCCTCAACGACCAGTAGCGCCCTCACAACCCCGCCCGTGATCCCGGTTGCAAGTGCGCCCTCCTCTCAGCCCACCATGGACATTGGGGGTTTCAACCCAGATGAGGCAGTTGCCTAGGGTACACGCCGGGGCTCATCCATGACAACACTGTGGACTTTTGCATTGACATGTGCTGAGATACGCACGCTCAGGTGCTGAAACAATGCACTTGTGAACAAAATGCATGTGTGCTGCATGGTGCTGCACCTTGTGATGCATGGTCTTTTATTCAACGGAACGATGTGAACAAGATGTGCACACAAGTTGTCCAAAGGTGCACATGTGTAAAACTGTGCTTTTTATTTTTGATTTCGGATCTGGAGCACGAGGGGCTGGAGGATGGGCTGGGGGATGATCTGGATAACACAGAGGATGCAACGGCATGTTGGCAACCACAACGGGCTTGGATGCGGCCATAACCGGCTTGGCTGCAACAGGGGATGCAATGGGCTTTGATGCGTATGATGGTGAAGGTCTTCAGGGAAGGTTGAATGATGTTCAGGATGCGGGTGAAGGCACTGTGTGCAGCACGTGACAGACTACCCCTGGCCAGCCCCGCGCCCGTGGCCCCGGCCCGCCCCCACCAGCACCCTCTTGCCCGAGCTGCACTTGGCCTGCCCACCGCGGCGGCCTCCTTGGGAGCCTGAGATAGAGGGAGGGGGAGGGCCCTGGCCTGCCCACGGCCACCAGTCGCGCCATTTGGTGGCTGCCCCAATCAGAGCCACCCCCACAGCTACCCACGCACACGAGCGTGCGCCAGCCGTCAAGCCGCCCCCCAAGGTCGTGGAGTCCCAGCCACAGGCCATCGCCCACACTGCTCAGGCCGGTTGACAGGCCATCCCGTATGCCGTCCCCCACTCCATGCCCCAGCTCCCCCAAACCATTCTTTATGCCGCTTCCCTCGCCATGCCTTGCATTTGCACCAAAACCCTCATACCAGGTGGTGGTGCTGCTTTCACGCTGCCCGCTTCCCTGGGAGCCAGATCCTGTGCAAAGATATGTGGAGTACCCAGGAACGGGTAGTATTGTTATGTTACTGAGCAAGATAGACATCAGTTGCCGTATGAAGCATGGGTGCGAATACATCAAGCGCTCTGCATGTGGTGCACGCACAGCTTCTGTCACAGAATCAGCACAATAGTGCTGACACTGGACCATCATGCACATCATGAGGATCAAATGATGCGATGCGCCTTCAATGCTTGCCATATACCTTGCACAGCACCACCACGCACTGCCGACGCAGCCATCGTGCCAGGCGACGAGCTAGAGGCAGCACAGCAAGAAATGCCAGCTCCCGCCCTCATCCTACATGCCACAGTTGCAATTCAGACCATGGTTTGCTGCAGCTGATATTATACGCAGCATAATGTGGATGAACAGGGACGCCCTGAGGATGCTCCCATCCATGTGCCCATGCACCCTGGGCGTGCATGTGATTAAACAGCCATAGTGAGCCAACTATAGATCAGCCAGGCACGGCAGGCAGCATATATTAGACAGTTGTTCTAGGCACCGACCACTGAGCTCTGGACGTGAATTGTCTTCAGAGCAAAATTATATCAGAGCAGCAGCAAACGCTCTTTATTTAGAAGTGTTGCGTTCTTGGATGTTTGTACATGCATCCAGGAAGCCTCACCCATGGTGTGGGCGAGTGACATTCCTACATGACCCTATATATCTGGTTTTTTATGGAAGCCCCCAAGCGCAGGGGGGGGCTGTAGACGGGTTTAGTCTTGAGGTTGGGGTGATATCATAGTTCCTGTAGCACCATTAAGGAGGCCCCCCTTCGCTGTAAAAATTTTATTCTTGTGCTCAGCGCGGAAATTCCGGAGGCTGAATTCAAAAGCAGGGGGGGGGGTCGCATCCTCGAAGTGTCGAAGTGGTAAATTGAAGACAAATGTCCAAGCCGACGAGTTCACGGACCATAGGCAACTGCTTTGCCGCTGTCAGAAGCCGAATCGAAAGCATTTCCAGACCATGTGCAAGGCCCGAGTCCACCCCATCAGATGCTGCTTGTGGGCCACTGCACATCTAGCAATGCTATTCTTCTGCCATTCTCCTGCCATTCTCCATGCTTGCCTTTGATCATCAGTCTGATTTTTCCCCGATGCATTTCACCCAAGTAAAGCAGCTTGAGCCACGAGGGCTTCCCATATAAGCTGCGCACAAATATATTACGGTTTGATCCCCTTCCATCACACTTACACTTGTGCAGTCTCGTCCCCTTCCCCCTCCTCCTCCCTTCTCTCGGAGTCGGGAACGTGGAACTATGGACATCTGCAGACTGAAGCTCCATAACACGTTCACCACCGTCAACAGACCCCACTCAGCATCTCTTCGTGGCATGCTGATGATGTCGCTGATGTAACCCTCAAACCAGGGCTTCTAGCACATCGACGAGTTTTTCGTAGTCTGAGAGCTCGTTGTATACCTGGCAAACAGGCAGTACATGTGGTACAAATGAGCGCGATGCTTCCCCTCTAGCGCCAACACCGCCAACATCAGGACCTACTTCAACATTAAGGAATGTCGTTTCTTGAGGAACTTTGCTTCCTCAATAGGGCGTTAGCTTTGTACCGTCACACATGCGGCGCACCTGTGCACTCAGCCGCACCCACAAGCTGCCATCAAGCGCTATGACCGGCACCTCGATGGCATGCTGGTCTCGCAGCGTTTGGTGCAGCGCCACTGATCCACCAGGGGTGGCCTCAAAGTCCTAGTGGCAGCAGCGTTAGACCGGTCATATGCTCGGCAGGTGTTGCAAGCATGCCATTGTACGGCCTGCGTATGCCAGGTGCTGTGCAGCTGCAAACGGCATGCACAACCCACGCATGCAAACAGGAACAGAACATGTGATGCAGTCAAATGGTAAGCACCAGGCAGCAGCTAGCGCACCACCCACGCCACTGCGCCAGGTGCTACGTAGCTGAGGTACGCACCAGCAGAGGCGGCAGCCGCACGGCCAGCATGCCCGCGTTGCGGCCCTGGCCATCTCCCCCCAGGATGTCCACCCGTGATGCTGCTGCCTCCTGCCCGCCCTTGGACCCCACCCGGGTCACGGCCTGCCTGCTGTGTGCGGCCTGTGCTGGCCCCTTGCCTGCCTTGAATCCTGCCCGCACACTGCTGCTGCCGCCACCGCTATGGACGGGTGTGCCTGCATCGCTGCTCGCCACAACATGCATGTCAGCGCCATGCAATGCCTTGTATGCTTTGGACAGCCGTGCGTGCAGCATCTGCGCCGCCTGCGTCACCAGCCCCTGGTTGTACTTGGCCATCTGGACTGGGCCCAGCGCGCGCATGACAGCCAGTGCAGGCGGGACTGACAGCCATGGTGTGATGTCACTGGTGCCCTGGGGGGTGCATGTAGCAAAGCACAAGACATGTAGCAAAGCACAAGATACAGGTGATGCAGCGGGAGACATTCAACAGTACCTGTTGATGCTGCGTGCTTTGTGCAGCACAGGCAAGAGCCCGCTCAGCCTTGGCGACCAGCAAAACCACCAGTTGGACGGCACCTTTAGAGTACTGCCGCACGCCACTGTCACCATCACACCACCTCACCTGCCACAGGAACTCGCCCCTGAAGCCCAGGCCGTAGCCATGGCTGGTCACCACAGGCCGCATGGCTGCCTGGCAGCTGCGCGTGACCCACAGGAAGGCAGCACCCTGCACAGTACACACGACATGTGCATGGATGCCAGGCGGGCGGCCCCATCAGTTCAGATACAAGAATGCCTGGCCCTGGACTATTGCGTGTCAAGCGCTCAACAGCGGTGCCATGCAAACGCACCTTTGGGGTCAGGCACCACTTGTGCAGGTTGCCTGTGTAGTAGTGTGCACCAAGAGATGGCACGTCCAGTTCCACGCCCCCGGGGCATGACCCCACTGCATGCGCACCATCCACCAGCACCCGCGCGCCCGCCTGTGCACGGAAGATGGCATGCACACCAGTCTGAATAATGGCGAACACCAACCGCTGTGCGCGTTGCCTGCGGCAATCGCAACATGTCGCGCTGGGGATTGCTGCCCAAGCAACGCACAAGCATGCACTAAGCTCATGATGCCGCACGGTCGCATGCGGCATTGGCATTACACAGCCGCACACACACCTTGGTGCATGCCGCCACCAGCTCCCTCACTGGCAGTACCACAGGGGGGAAGGACACCACATGGTCCAGTACAGCCAGTACACACCTGCGCATGGAAGGCCGGGCACATGTTACTTAGTACATTTCTCTTCAGGTTTTAGGGTTGGTTACTGTAGATTTTGGGGTTCTCGCATCCCCTGCACCTCATGACATGCAGTACAGCCCATGGTACAGGCCACTGGCTCTCACAGCCAGTGCGTCACAGCTTAGCACCAAACACAGCGCACAGCATGGCATGTCCCATGTTGTGCCCCACCTGCCGCTGGCTGCTGCCAGCCCTTCCTGTACCGCCGCCACCACGCGCTGTGGTGCAGCCAGGTCCTCCAGCGTCAGGTCCACCTGGTGCACGGGCGGGTGGGGTCATGACAAAATTACATCATGCCCCGTCTTTGTTAAAAGGCGCTGTTTTGTTTCAGATGCATTCAAGTTAGTAACATGCACCTGGCCGTGTTGTGAGCTGCAAGCAAGATGCCACGCACAGGTGGCATCCCAGCTCTTCTATGTCAGTGCACACCTGCACCACGCGCGCACCCGCCGCCATCGCCTCGCGCACCACAGTGCTCCTCACCGCCGGGTAGGTGGTGTTCAGCACCAGCACACAGTCACTGCGTGGCCACACACACGTGACGACAGGCAGTGCTACACAAAGTGATTAGTATGATATTATCTTACACCGTCGTACGCACTGTTGCTCCCAACTGCTCGCCACAGCAGCCCAGGTGCAGTACAGCTGGACTGCACACTTTGGCACTTGTCTTGGATGATCAACTGGTGACAAGACGTGAGCTGCCTGCAAGCAGCAGCAGTGCACCCACCGCTTGCGCAGCCGTATGGAGCGCACCACCGCGTTGACTGCTGAGGTGGCGTTGACCACAGGGACCACGTCCAGGGGGGATGCACGCACCAGGGCAGCCACCTCAGCCACAGCTGCGCACATGCCTGCAGCAGGGTCGCGCAGTGCACCCCATGGACACGGCAGAATGTTCTGATTTTGTGGTTTGGCCATACTCTGTCCATTATTCCCTCCTTGTGCCGGTCCTTCCCAATGCAAAGTATGGTGCAACAACAGCCCCAAACCCCCTCCCGGACCCCCATCCTGTCGGGCGCGGCATCACCATTTGGCACATGGCTCTTGCACAGAAGCAACATGTACTCAAGAACACAGATGGCTGCCATGCCCTGGCCGCCCCAAGCCTGCACACCTGCCATGGCCGCAGTCTCCATAAACGCCACCGGCTGGGCCTCCAACCGGCTCCGTGCATGTGCCTGCTGCGCCAGGGACAGCTTGAGGGCCGCACCATAGGAGCCGTGGTTGAGGTAGCAGACATCTGGGTCCAGTGCGAACAGTGTGGTGCGTGCATGGCGGCCAAACTGGACGGCCAGGCTGCCGCCTGCCGCGTCCACCTCTGCCTGTGTATGGAAGTTGGACACGGCATGCGTACCTGTGGGTTGCCACAGTTTTATGAAGCAAAAAGCATGCAGCAGCAGGGTGAGGGGCATGGGTGCCACCGGTGAGTGCTGCGTGCGCAGCTCCGCCACACCCGACATGTGCTGCATCCGACGCATGCAAGGTCTCTGACCACAGCCACACCTGGAACGCCAGCAGCTCAGGGCTTTGCAGCTCCTGTGGGTATGGCCATGGCCCCGTGGCCTGCACCGCCTGAATGAGCCACTTGGGGTTGCTGGCCTTGTACTCGCGCTCACTGTTGATGATGGTCACACGCTTGTAGCGAGCTGCGTGATGCAGGTGCACATTTGAACATGTGCAGAGGAATGAGAGGAGCATGCATGGATGTTGCTAATGTATGGACGCACGTCCACGATGCAACCCAACCCTGCACCCCGATCCACCAAGATCTGATCAAACCCTAATCCTGACAAGGAACGCCATGTGCCAAAACAACGCACCAGAGCTTGGAGATTTCCTCCCCGTTACCTGGCGGAACAGCGAAACTGGCAGAGATACAGCATGGAGAGCGAGAAACGTAAAGGTTCTCCCTGTTCCATCTATGATCGCATGTATGTCTATCGGCATTTTCACGAGTGCAGGTAATGGAGTTGGTCGTCTCTCAAATCTAAACCCTCATGCTGGTCACTGGCGAGGGAGCAGAGGTAACATTGAAGGATTACAATTTCAATTCAAGGAGTCAGGCAAGCAGGTTAGCAACAGAGGACAAGAATTGTCATGAGGCGGAAACCCTAGAATGCAAGCGCAGCCAAGAACTCTGTGATAGCATGTCGTCATCCAACCCGCAAATAAGTGGCAGCTCAGCTGGTGAGATTACACCGAGCACATCTGGCCCGGCAATCAGGCTGCTCGCAGCATCGCAGCCCGACATCATCAGGTCAACGCAAAAGGTGAAATTGCCACGACCGAGCCAGGCCCTGCACGTGTGCGCTGATGACATGGCATGCACCTGCATGGCATGCCATGCACATTATGCAGCATGGTCACACCAGATCCGCCTCTGCCTGTACCCGTATGTGCACCCGAGCACAGGATGACCTGTATCTGCAGCAGACGGCTGAGGCGTGCCATGACCTGGTGCGGCGTGTGGCGGGGCCGTTCCCGGCGCTGCAGTATGCACGTGAGACGCAGCTTGTTGCAGAGCTCCTGTACTATGGGCTCACAACCGGCGTGGGGCTGCAAACACTAGGGGAGGAGTACTGCAGCCTGCTTCAGGTCACGGGCAGTGGCCTCGCCCCCTCAGTCTCACGGCGGGCAGCCCTGGTTGGACTGCGCGCGCTGGGCCCCTACCTGGCCAGCACCCTGTCTGCCCGCCTGACTGCCCACCAACATGCCAGCTCACAAGAAGGTGAAGCAGATGACACAGGTGTGGCGAGCTCAGGGCCCCAGGACACTGGCGCCCGCTCGCCTTCCTCTTCTGGGGGTGAGCCGTCCACATCCGGTCGCCCCTTCACCTCCCTGGCATCCTCCATCCGAGCAGGCTGGGCGCGTGTCATGCAGTACGGGGCACGGCTGTGGCCGCGCCTGCAGCCAGTGTCAGTGGGCGCAGCCCGTGCACACCTTGCGCTGTTCTACGTGTTTGGTGTCTACTACCTGCTGTCATACCGGCTAGCAGGCATCCGCTACATCAGCACAACCAAGCCGTTGCAAGGGTGCGTACTATCTATGTATCCATCCCTTGCTTGCACCCGCACCTAGCCGTGGATGTCACCAAAGCACGACTGCACATGCTCCTGCATTACCATCAGCATGGTGTACCCCTGTGCTGGGCATGTGGTTAGATAAACTTATGGGCCCACATGCAAGCACACAACCATCCATGCCCTGAACTCATACCGTCTATATGGCAGAACTGCACCCGCCCCCTGCGTCCCTGCTGTGCCCAGGACTTGCAGGAAGCATAGCCTGCTTTAAACATCATGTGCCGGTCGGTGCGTCATTCATCACGCAGGCGGCCGTCCTACCAGGTGCTAGGCTATGCACTGCTGGCCCAGATTGCGCTGGCTGCGCTGATGGCCGGCCGGAAGGCCGCCCAGGAGGCAGCCATGCGGCGGCATGCAGCTGCAGCAGCTGCGACCGGGCTGCCCGTGGCGCACAGGGCTGGACAGCATGCACCCCTGCTGCCTGATGTGGTGCCTGGGGAGGAGGGGTCTGAGGAGGAGGGGGAGGGGCAGGTGGCAGGGCCCAGCAGTGCAGGCAGCAGCCATGCCAAGGTGGCTGGTATCAAGGTGGAGCCAGCTGTAGCGCGGGGTGGGGCGGGTGGTGTGTGTGCACTGTGCCTCAACCCACGCACTCACCCGACGTCCACCCCATGCGGCCACGTGTTCTGCTGGTGGTGTGTGGCAGCGTGGGCGAATGAGAAGCCCGAGTGCCCTCTGTGCCGCGCTCGCGTGCTGCCCTCACAGCTGGTGCCCCTGCACCACTGCTCGCTGTTCTGATGCGGCTGCAAGTCGTGCAGCGCATGAATTGGCTGATACGCACACCTGGTTCATGATTGGCTGCAAGGGGGATCATAAATGTTACAGAATGAGCCACATGAGCCACACAGTGAAGCACGTCAAAACCCAGCGGCCCAAATGGCCCGAGCTCCTGTTGTAATGGCAGTATGGCACCAAAACCCTGATGCACAAAAAGCACCAGCTCATACCGGTGCACATGTCCGACATACAGAAATGCTGCTGCCAGTTCAGCCTGCTACTATGTACACGCACTGCATTACCTGCGCACATGCAAGCCAAGTCGTTTAAAGTTTGCCAGTGTCGCCGTCACTATCATAAGTCGCGCCTAAAGTGAGGCACTGAATCCAATACCCAGTCAACCATCTGACTGGACAAATGAACCGCACACAAACAGTTGTCCAGCCCTATAGACAGCGCTGGGAACATCATGACCATCAGGCAGAGAAGCAGGTGAACAAACAAACACGAAACTGCAGCCCAACAACCAGCAGAACAGCAAAGCCCATCAGGCACACAGGCGCACAGAGTTGCAGCGTCAGGCAGGGCCAGGCAGACCATGGTGTGCCCGGTCATAACATGTCCAACCGGTCACTCCGACAGGGCAGGCTCCAGCTTGCGCTTCAGCGTGCCACCTGTGCTGCCCCGCGCCTTCTTCTTCTTCTTCTTGGTGGCGGTGGCCTCATAATCTGAGTCGTCCCCGTCATCGTCCTCCTCCTCCTCACTGCCGCTGTGTGCGCCGCCGCGGGCGCGCTTGCGCTTCCTGGATGTTGTTGCGGCGCCCGTGGTCGCGGGGGCGGCCTGCTGCACGCAGTGCGTGTGTGCGTTGTTGTTGTTGTTGTTGTTGGTGGTGTTGGTGGTGTTGGTGGTGTTGGTGGGCAGCATGTGCAGGTCATGGTGTGCTTGCTGCTGGAGCTGCAGGAGGCGGGGCCTCTACCTTGCGCCCTGCAACCCGCTGTGCCAAGCAACCGGCTGCGCAGCCGGCATCCCAATCACGAGACATCATGCTCCCTGCCGCCTCTGCCCCTGTTGCGCTGCAGCCCCCCTCAACCTTGCCCCGCACCTTGCTGCCGCCGCGGCCGCGGCCCCTGCCGGTCCTGCCGCCACGCCCCGTGGTGGCCGCTGCAGTGAGAGCAGCGACCATGGCGCCACCGCCCTCACCCCCCACTGCCTCGCCATCAGCAGTGGGGCTGATCACGCCGGTGGCCACTGCCTCTGCCACGTGCCTGTGGGAGGATGGGAACAACAATTTCAGATTTGTGTCAAGTAAAGAAGGGGGTGTGAGCAAAACGTCCCCGGTGAGACCATGCTCCTACAAGGAGTATATCAGTAAGCACACCGCATGTCATGCGCAACCCCGTGGCGCGTGGCTGTACTGTTGGTGCTGGTGTTCCGGTGAAGGCGGCAGCACGAGCCGCGTGTCGCTTTGCGCCCCGGCGGCGCGCGCACCTGTAGTTGTGCGCGTCCTCGTTCAGCATGTGCTTCAGCCCCGCCAGCAGCTCCCGGTGCAGCGGGGAGGTGGCGGGTGCCGCGGGCGCAGCCAGCAGTTTCGGGGGCGGCATGAGCAGCTGGATGTCGGGGCTCTTCTGGACCGGCGCCTTCTCCTCCGCCTTGCGCTGGGCGGTGTTGGTGGGGAGGAAGGCGGCCACGCGCTCGTCCGCCAGGTTGTACGCCTCACGCAGGAACTTCTTCAGCAGCAGCAGCAGCGACACCGCGAGGCCCGCCTTGGCGGCCGCCACGTGCGCGGGCACCTCCCTGTGCCCCTTGCGCGCGCTGCGCGCGCGTCTTGGCAGCGGACGGCGGGTGCGGGGGCAGCAGCGGGTGCTGGGGTGGGTGGCCCCCCATGCTGCCGCCTGCACCACCTGCTGCGCCCGGTACTTTCCCCTGAGTGGCTGGCGGCTCCCCATCGCCTGCTGCTGATTTGGTGGTGCCTGCGGGTGTGCCCTCAGCCGCACCGCGCGAGACCGTGTGCTCATTTTCCAGGGCCACAGCGGGGTGTGCGACACTGGGGTCGGGGTGGGCGGCTGCAGCCGTGCCCGCCGCGCTGCTTGCTGGTGCCCCACCAGATGCAGCACCAGCGGCGGCGGCCTTGGCTGCGTGCACCACGTCTTGCAGCGCGGCCACTGCAGAGGCACCACGGCGCGACACTGCAGGAGCAGGAGCAGGGTAGAGAGTGGGGTTGAGGGCCAGCGCACATGTGCCGCGTGTGTGGGCAGGAGCAAGTGCTTGATGTATGCAGACAGCTGAGGTGCGACACACAGTCAACACAAGTGTAAACTCAATACCGTACACACCTGCCGATTGGGCACAGGGGACCCCCACGCCACAATTCATTGTATCATTTGTCTCCCCTGGCCTTTTCACACGCGGACAGACGAACAGGCAAGCAGGGACCCAGCGCACGCACCAATGGAGTTGATCGCGTGCATGAGCGTGAGCGGCTCGTCGGCCTTGCGGAACGAGAGCACCGCCGCCAGCTGCACGCAGAACGACAGCAGGCCCACATCCGCCGCACCCGCGCTGCCTGCGGGGTGTGCGGCAGTGAGTGAGTGAGTTAGTAAGTAAGTAAGTACTGTCAGCAAGTAAGTAAGTGCGGCAGTGAGCAGTGAACGGCACTTCAGCAGACAGGTCGTGTGCGCCTTGTACCATACTGCTAGCATGACACGTCAGCTGCTTGAAAGCTGTGCATGTGTGGGTGCAACACGCAACATGATGCTGTGCGGGGGCTCATCAATGCCAGAACAGGCCTGGCTGGCCGGCAGGATGGGCACAGGGCAGCCATGCAGTACGCAACAAAGTGCGCGAGTAAGTCACACACCTGCACTGCCTGCGCCCGCGGCAGCTGCACCACCGCCCGCCACACACGACGCATCCTCAAACGGCTTGGTCAGGCATGCCAGGAACCGCGGCTTGATCTTGGTGGATGGTGCAATCACGGTGGTCCACATGGCACGCAGCATGTCGCCCGCCTGCACCAACCACCCATGCGCAGCCACCAGCCCTCAGCATGGCATGCAGCTGCTTACACATCAGAAGTAGTAGTTGCAGAGCTGTGCACACAGCGCGCAGCGTGATGGCCCATTCGCCACCATCGTACCTGTGGCTGGATGAGGTCGACGCTTGGTGGAGGCCGCACACCGCCCGCCTCGGCCGCTACAATCGCGTCCCGGATCTCCGCCAACCGCGCCTGTGCACCAGCATGGCACAGAAATCGAAATCACCTTAGCATGGAGATGTGTGAATCGTGGGGCCACACCTCTCTCACCTCCCGCACCCATGCAGCAACAAACACGAAGCAGCACAGCCCAGCATCTTCTGACTCGGTCATGCGTGTGTACATGTGCTGCGCAGTAACATCCACACAGCTGCTGCGTGGCGCGCACCTGGAAGCTGTGTGCCAGGGCCAGACCTTGGGCCAGGTTGCCACACACAAACTCCACGTAGCTGTCCTTCTCACACAGCTGCGAGCAAAAGGGAGGGGAGGCATGCCAGTGGTGTGTGTACGATGCGCGGCTGAGCAGCCTGTTCAAGAAGCGTTTTGAGTGCACTGCATAGCAGCCCGTTCCACCTTCCTTTTCTGCCATAAGCACGCTAGCGGTGCGCGCTGCGATTTGTGCAGGGAGCAGTGAGTGCAGCCACCCCTGCGCCTCATTCACGTTCCGGCCGTGCACCATGCCAGTGGGCACCCACATCTCAACATATGCTGTGCTACAAGGGGGAGACCCACCGAGCGCAGCACGCGCAGCGCCTTGTCAGCTGTCTCAGGCACCGGGTCCGTGACCAGAGCAATGAGGGGTGCGACACCCTGCCATGGCACCGCCAACCCACCCCGCAGCATGGCCTCAAGCACGTCCAGCACACGCCTGTGCAGCGGCAGAGCAGCCGAAACACACGCAAGACGCACATACTTTAGGGTTCAGGATCGCCGCATGGCACCAGACACAAGGCACACCTCTAAGCATACAGCACTGATGTGCTACAGTTGCGTAAGGGGCGATGTGTACACCCCAGGGACCCTGCACGTGCTGCACACCTGCGCACAGCTGCTGTGCCCGCCTGCTGCGCGAAGAGCGCGTTCAGAGTGCTGGCCGGGGAGTCCTCGGGAGCAGTTGCAACAGTTGCACTGCCGGTGTCGGTGGCCAGCGCCAGCACACGCGGCCACAGCCGCCGCAGCACGGCATCACTCACGCTGGACCCATCGCCTTCGCCGTTGCGGCGCGCCAGCCCGGCGCTTGGGGTGGCGCCGGTCTGACCGGACTCACTGGGCCGGGCGGACGTGTTCACTGAGCCCTTGCGTGCAGAGCCACCACTGGATTTGCTGCTCCCCGCCGCCTCTGCCGCTGCCTCCACCTGTGGGAGGGGTTCAAAAGGCGCAGTGCTTCACAACATGAATGTGCACGCAGGAATGAGACGCAGACTAGGGCAACTGGCACTGGCAAGTCACTGCAGCAACACCGCTGCAACCAGCCTTTGCTGCAGCACACGGCATGGCAGCGCTGCAAGCGTACCTGGCGCTGCCGAGCCACCAGGCCCTCCTCTTCCGCGCGCAGCAGCTCCAGCACGTTGCTCAGCACGCGCTGCTTGGCGCCTGCACCAAGTCAGCAGTGCGTCACAGACCACAGGTAAAAGGACGCACCCCTCAACCACCAGCACAATCAGCGCAAGCAAGCCCCTTCCATCAGACCAGAAGGAGGGCTGACCAGCGATCTGTGCTATAGATTGAGCCATGGTGGAGCGCAACCCGCCGCAAGGTCAAACCAGTAAGTTTCAGCCAGCTGCTGCATTCCAACACCCACCAGTGGGGCTGGATGGTGCAAGGGCCCCCTCCAGTGCCGGCAGCACCTCAGGAACCGACAGCATGAGCGCGGGACGCGCCACAAACAGCAAGCCCATGGCCTGTAGCGCGCTCTCCCGCACCTTGGGCGCCACCGCGGTGGGGCCTGAGCTGCGCGTGAGCAACATGGCCCAGGGAAGAGGTGAAGAAATGAGAGGGTATTGTGGAGAGCGTGGAGGAGGAGGCGCGTTGGGGATGCGGGCGGTGGTGAGGTGGTTGCTGGGTCCCCGTGCTGCACCCTGCTGCTTGCCTGCCCTCAACTTGCAGCTGCACAAGGCACACCAAGCTGGTGCCTTGGCCAAGCAACCACCGCTGCCGCTGGGTCAAGCAGGCATGGCTCATAGGCTCAACATAGGCTGCACTCAGGGACAGGTGCTTCCACTTGGCACCCGCCACCTACGTGAGGCTGTAGAAGTGGAGGAAGGTGTTGAGGGCTGCGGTGGTAGACACCGGGGCTGCAGCGGGCACACCAGAGGTGGTCGAGCTGGAAGGGACTGGCACAGGCCCACCTGCAGCACGTGCAATTTGTGCATGAGATGAGGCAGATGCTGCATGGGAGAGGTGCATGTCCTGTCTGTGGCTGCTGCAGCACAGGGGCGGCTCTGCACAGGGCCTGCTTTTGCACAAGCAGCCATCCAGCGCATCCATTCAGCACCCGTGCTAGCGCACAGACTTCTCTCAGGGGCGCTGCAGGATGTCAGCACACATGGTGTGCAGCACGCTACACACCTGCCGCAGCAGCCGCATCCAGCACGGATGCCCCATGGCGGCACAGGTGGCCGAGAGTGAACAGGAACCTGGTATGTTACACGGCAAGCATGCAACCTGTTAGTTGTTTGCCGCCCAGTCTCATTGCCATCCAGGGCAATACACAGCTGTCTGTTTATGTGGCAGGCAGGCTGCTGCCAGTAATACGCATGAAGACAATGTGCAATGGTCAAAACAAGGATGCAGGTCTTGGCGCGCACTTGGAGTACAAGCCGCGCAGGTTGGAAACGCCGGTACTGCCGGCCATCAGGTCCTGTGGCCAGCAGCAGGTGCAAGAGGACCCCACGGGGTGAGGGTTGCAGCATATCACTTGCGGACGGCAGGCACTGGCCCAAACCCACTCTGCAGGTTGCTCACGGCTTCTCGGCAGCCCTCACGAGGTTCCCAGCTGTGTAGGGCACCACGCAGCACAGCTTGCTGACATGTGCAGCTCACCCACAACACAAAATCGCAGTGAGGGACGCACCTTCTCCAGGGCCCGGTGGTAGCGCGCAGCGATGGTGCACACCACTGGGGCGGCTGATGGCTTCAGCTGCGCCAGTGAGCACAGGCACTGCACAGCACCCTGCACCACCTGCAGGCACAAGGGGTGCGTGCGCAGGCAGCAAAGAGGGGTGAAGCTGGAATGCTCAATGACGCATACGATCCAAGGAATTGCGCAGGTGGCCGAACTCTCCGGCAGGTCTAGGAGACAAGCATACAGGTACAACCAGGGCCAGCAGAACGGCAGTACGCTGTGCAGCAGTACGCACGCTGATGTACACGTGCTTCTGGATGATGGTGGACAGGTCCTGTGCCAGCTCTGCCGCCACCCGCTCCTCCAGCACACGCAGCCCTCGCGCCAGCATCGCCTAACGCATGAGCCACACAGCCAAGCAAGGTAAGGTAAGATGAGCATGCATCGCCTGATGCATGAGCAACACAGCCAAGCAAGGTAAGATGAGCATGCATCGCCTGATGCATGAGCAACACAGCCAAGCAAGGTAAGGTAAGATGAGCATGCATCGCCTGATGCATGAGCAACACAGCCAAGCAAGGTAAGGTAAGACGAGCATGCAGTGCCCCATACGTGGTGCACTTGCCAGCTGTGCAGATGCCACATGCATGGCCGTGACCATGTGATGGACTGGGCACGTGCTGGGTGTGCCCCATGCCCCTGCCCCATCCGCATGCAGGACGCATCATGACACAATCATGACACAACCAATGGGTTACAGTATAGGTATAGGTGCATCATATTCCATGCTGTGATGCATGGCTGTGCCATGCTGACCTGGATGCAGTAGATGGCGGCCAGCAGCAGCTCTGCCGCGTGCCGCCGCTTCACCTCGGGCTCCGTGCTGGGCGGCTGCTGCGCCTGTGCGGTGTGTGCAGGGACACAGGGCGCAGTGTGTGGAAGTGACACATGGAGAACTGGGTGGCAGGGCCACATGCAGCATGCGCGTCCACCGCGTTCAACGCCCCATGCAGCTGCGGTCTCCTGCAGCAAGCACCTGCACATCCAAGTGCTGCTGCTGTGAAGCATGCTGTGTTGTGCTGCATGACCCCAGTGCTTGCTGCTTGTCCCACAGGCCAGGAGGGTGATGGGCCCACAAGCAACAAGTGCACCTACCTTCAGGGCAGGCGTCAGGCCGCGCACAACATGTGCGGGGTCAGAGCCGAACGCAGCCGCCACCACCCCCACATCCGCCACGCACAGCGCATGCAGTGCCAGCAGGCAGCGCAGAGCTTCCGCCTCGGCAGCCTCTGCGGCATGCAGCGCGCGCTCGGCATGCGACATGCCACATGTGCCCCCCTCCTCCACGCTGGCAGCCGCCTCTGCCTTCAGGACACCACTCTCATCCCCTTGGTCTTGTGCAAAGGGGGACACAGGGGGTGCTGGGCCAGGCGGGGCCCCCTTCTTGGCCCCTTTCTTCCCACGCGCCCCACTCTGCACCTCCTCAGCACCGGCTTCCCAAGCAGCGCCCCCACGTGCCACCTCTGACCCCTCTGCTCCGGCACGCACATGGCCGACGCCACCGTTGGCCACAGCCGCCGCCGCCGCGTCCTGTGCGGCCTGCAGGCTGGCCGCCGCCACCTCCTGCAGCTCCAGCACCTTGGACAGCAGGGCCTTGGCTGCCTCGGAGGCACCCGCGCGGCATGTGGCCACGCGCTGCTTCTCTGCGGCCGCCACGCTGGCCTGCAGGGTGCACGGGGAAAAGGATAGTTCGAATATTGTTGGTTGTGCCTGGTGGGACAACAAGATCGGTGGTCCTCCTGCTTGGACTGCATACAACGTCTCCCAGTCCGCCTCTGGGGTCAAAACCAGAGAGAGAGAGATGTGGAGGAGCAATCTCCCATGCTCTGTGCCCATTTCCTGTCCTCTCCATGATGACCATGCAAGGTGCCGTGGTGTGCTCTCTTCCCCAGCATCGGCACACACGTGCAGTTGAACACACACCTGGGCTGCGTTTGCGCCACCTCCAACTTGTGGGGTGAGGATAGCGCGCAGCACCACCACCAGTGCGTGGTCGCTGGGTAGAGGCAGGTGGATGGCCGCACCCTCTGACGCGTACACTGCACCACACACCTGCGGCACCACCGGGACGGACCGCCAGCGGTATGCATCATCGTTCATTGAAGCTCGTGTGCAATGGATGCATTTGGCATGTGTGCATCGTCTGCACACATGCGTTGTCATGCTGTGGCCCCATCACTGCAGCTGCCAGGAGCAACGGCAACAGAGGCAGGGGAGATCGCAGGCAGTGCGGCACGCAGCACACAAGCGCAGCTTCCCACATGGGCGGGCACTGTTCATCATACGATCCATGGCCAACCTGCCCCCGCCCCCTGCGCGCACCTCGGCCAGCTGTGCCGCACGCGCCGCAGGGCCGCGGCCCATGGCCAGGCTCTCGCTCGCGTCATTGCCGCCGCCCTCGCTGTCACCCCCCACATCCATGGCCACAGCCACGCCCTGTGTGGGGGCGCCGAACCACAGGCCCGCACACAAGCTGGTGGCCAGCCGCCGCACCGTGTCCTCCGTGTCCCCCGCGCGCTCCAGGATGAGGTGCAGCGCGTCAGTGGCGCGCGGGAAGTTGGGGCAGTGCACGCAGCAGTCCCACAGCACCTGCCCGCGTGGCAACGCAGAATCTCAGGAACCGGCTGCAAGCAACTCACAAGCGTGCTTTGCTCAGGCCTGGCATACACGTTCTATCATATGGCAAGCAGCAATTGATTGGGAGCAACAGGCAGCCCTGGTGACACACGCACCTTGACAGCGCGCTTGCGCACACTCACGCCCAGATCAGTCGTGGCGCTGCCAATGACTTCAAAGTACGCAGTGGCAAGCTCAGTGCTGCAGCGCGGCCATACAGACGACACAGTGCAAGTGGTCCACTTAAAAACAATCTGAGGAAACTGGCGTGCTCTTCTGTGTGGCCGCGCCCGGACGATCTTGATACATGTGCAAGGGGCTGGCAGCATGCATGCATGGCCACATCAACCCGCTCAGGCGGATGTGCCTTGACCAAACTAAAGCACGGGTGGAGCCGACTCACGAGCGTGAAATGTGGCGACCCAGGAGGTCCACCGCCACCTCGCGTACAGACACCGCATCATCGCCCAACGCGGCACGCACCTACAGGGGTTACATCCGACAGGGCATGTCACGCACGCAACCCCGGTCAAACCAAGCTCCTTTAAGCAGACCACGCTGTACTGCTGAACAACATTACGCCCAAGTGCGTTGCTGGTCACACGCACCGCCTGCTGCACGTCCGGCAGGTGCAGCACGCGCTCATCCGCGTCGATGGCTGCAGCAATCGCGCGCACGGCACGCGAGCGCAACCCCGCGGCAGTAGCCAGCACTGTCTCCTGTACACCAGCATCAGGACAAACAGGCGCAGAGTGGCAGAATGTTCACACATTGAGCCAGATGGGCTCTGCTATTGGCTGATTTTGGCAGGCTGTAACTTGTGTGCACAGGTGTGAGGCAGCCTCAAGTCCCTTGCAGCGCACACCTGCTTGCCACCACGACCAGTTGCAGCACCCAGTGAGCCTGATGCATCCACCAACCAGCGGATAAACTGGCCACGTCCCTGTGTTTGAAACAGTGGCAATGGCAGCGAAAGTGTGTACACAAATGGACATGGACGTGTTAGATGTGTCGGCCCATTTCAAACAGTGCGGCAAGATATGAGCATGGACATGATGCTGCACAGAGAAGGGCACACAACTGTCGTGTACCTTGCCAAAGGGGCTTGCCGCCATGAGGCAACGGGAGATGGCCGCACAGTGTGCAGCAGTCAGGCCGCTGCCGCCACGTGACAGCGCTGCAAGCATAAGGTGGTTGTGTGGCAGCATCGCGCACCAGTCACTTGTGTTAGTCAGTGCAAATCCAAGGCAGCCCTTCACTTGCCACAGCATTCGTTGCTCAGTGGCATCGTACAGCACCAGACAGTGAAATCGATCAGGTCGGCATGCCACACACCAGCTGCTGCAGCAGCTGCCGGCCGTGCCTGGGCGCTGCCTGCCGCTGCCCTGTGCTGCGTGGAGTCCCCGGCCGCTGCTGCCGCCGCCATGTTGCGCGACACAGCAGCTGCCACATGGGCCTGCAGCAAGGTGGGTGGGGCGTCATGCAGCCCCCGGTACTGCACCACCAAGCCAGGCACATCCGGGCCCATCTGCTGCTCAGGCGCAGTTGCTGGCTGCTCGGCCGCCGCAGCCTTCCGACCCTTGCGCCCAGTCGGGGGTGGAGGCGCAGGCAAGGTGGGCTGGCTGCCCGCACCCGCCTGCTGTGCAGCGTTGGCCACCTCAAACTGCAGGCGCTGGGTCAGCATCTGCCCTGCCAGCAGCGCGCGGGCTGCGGCACGGAGCGGGTTGCTGGGCTGCGCCGCCAGGTGCCCCAGCAGCAGGCGCTGAAGGCCCTCCGTGCGCTCACGCTCCTCGTCCCCCAGGTACGCGGCTGCGTGTGCGCGTGGAGGCAGGGCAGCGATGGCGGGTGCACACCGTTGCGTGCACTTTTCCCTTGCTTGTGAGCAACGGCAGCACGATCTGCATGTGGCTCTGTAGCGACCCGGCACATCTTCAGCGGCGGCAAGGCATCTGTTTGTTGAAAGCTACCGCATGCACAACAGGATGGAGCAGGCAGGAAGGGTGGGCACACACGAGCCTGCATCTCACAGCGCACCTGCATCAATGCCCATGCCGCGCTTGTTCGCCTCAGCAAGTAACTCTTCCACCAGCGGCTGGTCTTCCTCAGCCTGGAATGTGATGCCATAATCCATCAACACAAACGGGCATGCAGTCTGGCATAGGAGCGTTCACCGATTGGAATCAAAGATTGCACTGCATGCACATCTGGGTTGATACAGACAAGATGCGATCTGGCAATGACCAGTGGCAAGCGAGGAACTGCACTGCAGCACCCTGGCGGCCGATATGCCACACCTAGTGCCAAGCGCCCCAACACAATTGAAGGCAAGGGTACCCACCTGCTTGCAGTCGGCCACAATGCGCGTGACCACCAGGCCCAGCATGTCAATGCTCAGCTGCCGCACATTAGCATCCGCGTTCTGCAGGATCGAACAATGGGGTGAGTGGGTAATGCTGCCAAAGTGGCACATGGCATAACCGGCATACAGATCTCAGCAGACCACTTCAACATCACAAACATCACAACATCACAAACATCACAATCAAGAGGTCGATGTAATATCTATTGCGATGGTGAATCATGTAGTGCGTAACGATCATGCAGTGATCAGCGAGTCATGAGCCGTACCTGCAAGCCCTTTACAGTGTTAAGGGAGAGGGCAAAACGACGCAGAAGCAGGTTGGCTGCAGGCCACTCAGGGGAATGCTGCACAGCCAGCAGATCTGCAAATAACATTGCACGCAGCAAGTTCTGTCTTGGTTTCCAAGACGCCGGTGTGAGCAGCAGCAACATGATGCAATTGACACCGACACCGTTTCAGCAGTCATCATGCACACCACTACTCTAGATGCTGCTCACCTATGAGCAGGTGCTCCAGGTATGCCTTAAGATCACTGGCACCCTCACTCTTGCCAGCCTTGGCGGCAGGAAGCCTGCATATTCATGACAGTACAGAGTTGCATATCATGAACTGCTGCACATGTCGCTTGGCAGCATTCAGCATCCCCATGTCTGAACTGCATGATCCGCCAAGAGCAGAGCCTGAAGTGTCCTAAGCAGCTTCACACTCGCCAACACCTCACTCACTTATCCATGATCTTGCCCCAGAAGCGGTCGCACCACAGCTGAGGTGCGCGGCACGTCTCATTTGCGGCCTGCAGATCTGCGTCTGCAGCAGGCAGGTCCGCTGCAGCCCCCACCAGCTGCAGCAGCAGGGCACTGGAGATGGAGATGTAAACATGAGGGTCCTCCTGAGCCAGGAACTGGCGCGGAGGGCCCCTGCCTGCAGGCCCTGAGGCAGCCATATTGCCCGCGTGCGCGATGAGGCCACCAGGGGCAGTCAGCTCGTCCAGGATGGGGCTGCGCTGCTCTGGCAGCCACCGGAATGCGGACGCAACAAACGCTGCAGTGGCAGGTGGTGTCACCAGCAAACCATCACTAACGATGTTGTTGATCGCTGCACAAATCCAAGGCGTTGCCACCACCCCTGGACGACTGGATGACAAGGCACTTGAGTGCGCTTGGCCCCCAACAAACGTCATACACATCAACCTGCACATCTATGGACACAAAACTGCAGTCGACACCTGCACGCTGCCACCATTCCTCCTACCTGCTGCGCGTGACTGGAATACCGGAGGCAAAGCATCCACACTCAGGCTTTGCAGTAGCAGCCGCACGAGTGGTAGCAACAAGCTCGCATCGATTTTGACCGCAGCCACCATATCTGCACCCAGACTGACAAGCTGCTCAACCTTGGCAAGGATGCCGTGCACAAACGCAGGCAGGCAGCTGGACTGGCCCTTACGGCCGCCTTTGCCCCGGCCCTTGCCCTTGCCTGTGACCTGGCCTGCATTACACAGCATTGGGCGGCCATCATATGCATCAGATATCATTGTTATCAGGGAGGATTGTGCACATGTTTTAAGCGAGGCACCTGGTAAGCATCTGCCCTGCCATGAATGGCCAAGTAGGAGGACCCCACCACCCACACACCAACCTTCTGCATCCTGCTCAGCATGTGGCCGCCACTGTCGCTGCCAGCGGGGGTCCATCAGGGCGAGCACATTTGCTGACAGATGGTAGCGAGTCACACCAATCATGCGCTCCAGCACCTGTACACGCCCAGCAAGCAGCCATCATGAGCAACCATGCGGGAACCTCCAGCCATCATACACGATCTGGAGCTGCCCAACGGCAAGTACCTGCAAGATCGTGCAGGCCACAGGGATGAGTGGCTCACAAGCGACTGTGCACCTCACCTCCTCCAGGTACACCTCTGGGGACAGCCCAGGCACAGACAGGATGTACAGCGCTGTGATGGCGGCCTCCAGTGCGTTGTGGGCCATGCGCAGTGCGGTGTTGCCCTGCAGCCATTGCAAAAGCCATCGCAGTCCTTACGCGCAGCTGCGCACAGGGCGGACGTTTTACAAGACAAGCACAGAGCTGTGACCTGAGCACCACTGCTGCCCCATCCTCCTCAAGGTCTGCAAGACCCTGAACAGCAGCAGTGTGCGAGTAAGATGCTGCAGAATGTACTGCATCAATCCTACCTCCACAGACTCGGAAGGCACTAGCTTGCTCTGCCCAGGTTCCATCGCAGCGTACAGAGCGTGCATTACTGCCTGCAGCACACCTGGCTGCACTGCTACTAACACCCCTTCAGCTGCACGCGCTGCCAGCAAAGCGCTTTGCAGCTGCTGCACCACCATCGCAGGCAGGTGATGCCGATGAGTATGCTTGGCAGCTTTGCCCCCATGCCTTTGCCTCTTCCGAGCTGATCCAGAGCCGGCCTCCTCCTCCTCCCCATCATCATCATCTTCTGCCCCCTCGTCGTCCTCCATACTGCCATTACGTGCTTCATGCTGGTCAGCCTCCAACAGAGCTGTCAGTGTTTGCTCCAGCAGTGCTGCATATGCAGTGTGCACGGAGTAGCAAACGCTTGCAAACTGCTGATTGCATGCAGCGGAGACAACACTGGCCTCCTTCCCCATGTTCAAAGCTCTCCACAACGACCCCCATATGCTGTGCTGGGCGCACCTGCGGCCTCGGCTGGGTTGGCAGCAGATGGGGCTTCATACACCGTCCCTGCCACCTCCTTGCCCTTCTTCTTCTTGCGTTCACTCTGCATTTGCGCAGGCCCCTCCTGCCAAGCAACGTGCACACAAACATGCAGCTCAAATTGATGGGGCTAGTCCGAGCAACCAGGGTGCACACCATGCAAGTGCATGTACACAACACATGCGGCCCCAGACGTATCTGCCTGTGCCGTGGGCCCCAGCAGCACGTGTGCTGGCTGCCCTCCTGAGCCTCACCTGTATGTCGCCCGCGGATGGCTCTGCACCACCTGCTGGGTGCGTGTAACTGAGGTGGTGCACATCTACTCCAGGGGCCACAGCAGCATGAGCCGGTGTTTTTGCCTGAGCCACCTGGCGAGGTGCTGCGTTCATGTCAGCGCGCACAGCACGTGGAGGCGGTCATGCACGAGCGCAATATTGATAACCATGCCAATCTGCTCATGCAGCATGTGTCTGCATCTGGTGCATCTGCAGAGGCATGATTGCTGCACTTGCAGAGGTCGACAAGCACGCCTTTGCAAACAGGCGCACACAGACATGCGCCCATGCATGTTGCATGGCATGTCTCACTGTATGTAAACAAGTTTGGAGCACCCCTCGTCAGCGCTGCCACGAGTTCATCCGCGTTTTCTTGCTGCTGTGCTGCCAGGTGGATGCTCGGCAAGCTGCGAGCACGGTGGGTTCGTGTCAGCTGGGCGGATTCAAAGTCGAGTTATTGAACTGGCGACTCACATTCTCTCCATCTGGGTGCCCTGCAGCAGCTTCTGCACCTCTTTAAGCACATCCTGGTTTGCAAACAGTCTTTCCAACGAGGCATCCTCTCTATGCATGTATGGACCATGCCGGATCTCGTCCGTGACAGGCAGCGGCAGCTGCGGCACAATATCTAGCCGCTGCACCACCACCAGGTTTGGTGGGTGCCGCTGCGACATTTTCTGCACTCTGTGCACACCAAGAAGCCGGGCCACTTTTTGGCGTGCTGTCACAGCTGCCCACACGTGACAGAACAGGTCCCCCCTTGCAAGTGGGGCTCAGGCACAGTGTATGATTTGCTGCGGCGTTCGGTCTTGCCTTCAGCACCAGTCAGGCGAGGATGTGAACGGGCCAAGCATTCGACAGGATGGGCCACTGCAGAATTCGAAACTTACAACAAACAGAGCTAGTACAAATAACTTCGCGCATGCGCTTTGGCACTGGCACTATACATAAACGTGATGCTGTGGTTTGCATGATCCATGACGCATGTGGAGCCACAGGATGCCCAGAGCCGGATGAGTTGGAGTCGCCATGTTGGAGTTGCCATGGGCACATGGCACTGGCAGCTAGGCCACACTTCTCTGTGAAATTGTTCTTGGGACTTGTACCTTCGGTGATTGGCACATATTATTATCACGACCTGCCGCACAAGCTCGGCACCTGTCATACTGCAAACTTTTACATAACCTGCATTATTGTTGCAGACACGATGAGGCGTGTGCCGACAGTGCTGTGGGCCCAGCGCAAGGATAAGCTTTACATCACGCTGGACGTGCAGGTGCGCGTTGCTATGATCTGGCCCAGATTGTTCTGGCGTCGACCCAAGAACCTGTGATGATGCTGGTATTCCTTGCTCTACAGGATGTCAGCGGGCAGAAGCTCGACCTCACAAACGCAGATGGGTGTGGCAAACTCTCGTTCAGCTGTAAGGCAGGGAAGGAGCAGCTAGAGTACGCGCTAGATCTGCTGCTGCTGAAGGAGATCGACGTTGAACAGAGTAAAGTTAGCGTCTCGCCCAGGCACATTTTCTGCGTGCTGATCAAGACGGAGGCGGAGCACTGGCCCCGGCTCACTAAGGAGACAGGGAAGCATCTCACGCACATTAAATGCGACTGGAACAAGTGGGTGCAGTTCAGATGGGTGGTATGCATTACGCTGCACACATAATGCTGCATGTGTCCATGACACCGGAGCCTTCCCAGGTGATCGTGAACCGATGCAGGAATGCATTACCCCCACCAGTGTTTGCAAGCTCCATCGTGGAGACCTCACGCGAGAGCATGGATTTCAGAGTTTTGTCTGAGTGTCGTTGCATGCAACAGCGCGTGCTGCCAGGCAGTCAGGTTACTGGCAGCGCGCGCACCCAGGCAGCAAGGTTACAAGGCGTAAGAGGCTGCACTCGCATCCCTGTACAACCATGACATGCGGTGATGGTGCATGTTGTTGCCCTTTATTTGCAGGTGGGTGGATGAGGATGAGGAGGATGAGAAGCCAGAGATGGATTTCAGCGGGATGGACTTCAGCCAATTTGGGGGCGGTGGTAAGTGTGCTGTGTTGAAAACCGCTTATGCAGCAGGCATGCTGCATGCTTGTGGGCAGCTGTGCAACCTGCAGCCATTCTTGCCTGTCCCCGCGCACAATGTCAGCACCACACCCACAATTCAGGGTTCCCGGGCGGACTTGGCGGCATGATGGGTGGTGGTGGCATGCCGATGGGTGCGGGCATGGAGGGCCTTTCAAGTGAGTCCCTGCTATCCAGGAGTCATGGGCGGGGCATCAAGTACAGCTCACCTTCAGCAGCTTGTTATGCTTTCTGCCACCCAATGAAACTCACTGGCAGGCTTTGGCTGCTGGTTACTGTTACTGTGTATGCAGATATGTTTGGCGGGGCAGGCGGAGACGATGGCGAGGAGGGTGAGGAGGATTCAGACAATGAGGAGCTGCCTGACCTTGTCAAGTAGATCTCCAGCCAACTGGTCGACCGGGCTTGAGGGCCAGCGCTGCAGCCTAGACTTGATTGAGATGAGGATAAACCACATTAACAGCAGATGTAGGTCTGTCGGTCTATGCACCTGGGATTGGACATACACAGCATGCTGTGGGTCCTGGCACGCATTGTCATCTGAAGCGCCATGTTAATGGCCTGCATGCGCCCTGTTGAGCTGAGCTTGTAAGCGGAAAGTTTGCTCGTCAAATCCATCGCTGAAGTGAACAAGCTCAGCAGCTCCGAGGCTGTGCGCATATGTCGGAGGCCAAGCAGATCTGCGCGCACACTTCTTCCGGAACGCCCGCAGTGCAGCAAATTTCAAGTTCACGAAGGTCTTACCTGCAGGCGTTATGAGCAGTGACGATCATCCTCTCCTGTGACTGTGACCTCTAACTTGAATCGCGTCGCCTGCAACGCCGCACTCTACACTGCTCGCGTCGTCTCCATCAACCCCAAAAACTCCTCAAAAATGATGATGCGCAGCAAGGCCGCTGTTGCCAGCCGTGTGGCCCGCACGGTGAGTAGATGGGCCAATTGCCTCTTTCAACTGTTCAGGACCGCGTAAAGCAGGCTGCGAGATGCTGGAAGTGGGCTGCAGAATGACCCTTATCCCTAATATGTCTGCAGGCGCCCCAGGCCCCCATGCGCCTGGCTGCTCCCGTTCGCCGCAGCGTGATCACCTTCGCTGCCGTGGTAGGTGTGGTTGCTGTGCGCTGCTGGCCCGCCGACAGGTTCCACAATGGCTCACTGGTGGGAGCACCTCGCATCCTCGCAGGACAAGGAGAAGGTGCTGGCCGATGTGCGCTCCATCATCTCCCAGCAGCTGGGCACTGACCTGGACAAGGTGCGCAGCAGCACGCGATGAGCTAGGTCGAGGCTGACTCAAGTCTCAAAGCCCCATGCTGATTTGGCACACTTGGGCTACATTGCTACCATCCGCAGGTTGCCGCCGACTCCAAGTTCGTGGACCTGGGCGCTGACTCCCTGGACACTGTGAGTGCCCCGATCAGCAAACCACCTTGCTGGTGTACCTCGGTACCTCGGTCGGGATTCGTGACGTTGCCGGCACTGACCAGCTGTGTCGGTGCATAACACCGCAGGTCGAGATCATGATGGCCCTGGAGGAGAAGTTTGAGATCCAGCTGGACGAGGAGGGTGGGTAGCTCACATGGCAGCAGTGCTGCGCCTGTCTCTGCCCGCACGTAGGAGGCAACTGATGTGTCGGCATGGCTGTGCCGCTCTGTACTGGCCAGCCCAACTGCACTGCATTGAAATGACGCTCTTGCTTACAGTGCCTGGCACTCAGTGCATCTTGTGTGCCTGACCTGCTCTGCAGGCGCGGAGAAGATCTCCACTGTGCAGGAGGCCGCTGACATGATCGCGGCCCAGATTGCTGCTAAGTAAATGCAGCGGTGCACCACCCTTCAGCAAGTACACGTGCATCACACAGTGACCTGCAGCTACGCTGCTCACTGTGGTTGTACACACGAGATGCAAGAACAAACTGGTCAATCAGCAATGGTTATGCTATCAAAGCAGGTAGCGGACCCCTGCACACATGCACTGCTGCCAGAATTTTGATCGTGTCTGGTGCAAGCATGCAGTGGGGTTGACCATGCTGTGACCTGAGATGTGGGGCCGTGCAGGGGCACAGGCTGACCTTTCTGGACAAGGAAGGCAGTTGTGAGGCTCGGTGCATGGGGAGGTTGTATGGGGTTGCGATGGAGCGGCAGTGAGCGCAGGTGTGCTGAAATGTTCATCCGGGACGGCGCACGGGCATGTGGGCCTGGCCTGTGGGGCGCGCATGTGCGTAGCGGCTACACAAGCTTATGTGTTAAGAAGCAAAAACTCTGTGCCCAACACTGTCAGCATGACTTGCCATATCATTATTCAGTATCGGCTTACAACGGAGCTACCAGCCGCGAGCTGCCGGGGAGTTCCTCAGTATCCAAGCGGGTATCATGCTCAACAGGGCAACGTCCAGCTGCCATTCGATCAGGAACTGGAGAACCAGCTCAGCATTTTGATGATGGTACAAATGCCAGCAGCATACCATACTCCAGTGAGATACCGGTGAGAGCAACATAGCAGCCTTGTGACATGCTTCTCAATATCCAGGCCTTAAGCCAACAACGGCATCACCATGTGACATGCGTGCTGTCTACATCTTCTAAACTCAATCCAGTGCACAGCCAGCCAGCCCTCCGGTCAGGCCATAACCAGGCGCTTGCACCTGAGTGTACTTCATTGGTTCAATGCGCATCGCCAAAGGCAACATGCTCTGTGAGTCCCATCTAACCCATCAACAATGTTTGCAGTCATCCTTTATGTGTGCTGCTGCCTCAAGCTGTGGTGTTGGCGGGCGGGTACACCAACTCAGCTGGCACCTTGGCATTGGGCATGTGGGACAGCACCTCCCGCAGCCCTGCCTCCAGCTTCTCCTGCAATGATCATTTGCATGGAGCCAGCCTTGATGCTCAACATGCGCACGCTTCACTAGGGTGTCGAAGTAGGTCATAAGGCATGCGGCGGCTGGCTCCATGGCATGCAGCCACACATGCTACACAGGTGCCCTATTGCAGCCAAGCCAGTGCACAACCATGTCAACCAACATCTGATGTACAGATCAGCCGTGCTCCCCTGCCCGCACGATGCATGAAGCATGCTCGATGACACAGCTACACCCGCACTTGCATGCAGTTGCGCGCACCTTGTTGGTGCCCGTCTGGGTGTACACCACCTCCTTGCCCTTGAATGCGATGAAGCATGGAGTGGAGCGCACCTTGAGCCGGTCCTTGAACATGGCCTTTGTCTGGTCGTTTGCATTGCCAAACAGCTTGACCCACATTGTCTGCGGGGTGAGCATGTGCAAGCCAAGGCAGGCAAAGAAATGTGAGCATACCGTTGCACATGGCATGACCAGGCTATGCAGTATCCGGTTCAGTGGGCCCGCCATCAGCCAAACAGCACAAGAGAGTCGCACAACTGAGGTCGCATCAAAGGACCCATGCATTCACCGAGTCCTTGTATGCCTCCGCGATGCGCTGGGCAGGGCGCTGCATGCCCTTGCACGGCCGGCACCATGTGAGCGCGTTGAAGACGATGGCAAGCTTGCCCGCAGCCGCTGCACTCTCCAGCGCCTCATCCAGCTCCTGGGGTTGCGGTGGTAACCATGGGGGTAACAGCACCGTCCACATGCCAGCAGCGGCGGCGGCAGCAGCAGCGACAGCAGCAGCCAGTGCACCAACTCATATTGCTTCCAGATCGAAGATGCAACTGCACATCTTCTGCCCCCAAGGCACCTTCTCGCTGAAGATGAGCGCGATATCGCCCTCAGGAGCATCCAGCACCTTGGGCACCCGGCCCGCAATGGCACGCTCCTTGGGTGTGGCCCCGATATATGTCTTGATGGCCTGTAGGTCCAGCAGCTGGTCGCTGCAGAGCAGTAGTGCACACATGGATCTTATGCATGGATAGGACAGCAGCTGAGGCATGGCATCAGCGTATCCTCACAGTGTTTGAGGTGATCCTTGCTCGCATGCCAGGTGTGCACAGAAGCCATCAACTGTGTTACGCCACTTCTTGTGATAAACTGACAGGGTATGCTGCTGTCAGTCGGCCTACAAGCTGGGCTCAGGTCCCCGCCACCATGGTCATGCTCAATGATCCCCCTTGTAATTGAAACCCTGCAGCCTGCGCCTCACCGGAACATGAGCAGGAACTCGTTGAACTCAATTTGACCTGAATGGTCCTTGTCATAAACCTGCAGTACAGTTCAATGCACTTAGGCCACAGCTCAACCATGGGCAGCAGGCGCATGAGCGTGATCATCTCGGTTCACCTGCACAGCTCCAGTCATCATTGCGCACCTGTGCTACTGCTGCACTGGCCACACCAGCACACTGCTGAATCAGGTGTTGCACAGTGGCGCACAGCTGCACACATAAGTACAGGCCTCCTGTGCAGGTCATGCAGCACACCCACCTGCATCAGGTCCACCAGCTTCTCGTAGCTCATGGGAGTGCCCAGGTTGTGGAACAGCTGTGCAAGCTCTGTGGCACCTGCGCGTGCCACATCTCACACAGGACGTGATGCAGTGCCGTGCTGCTCCGGCACCGCAGCGCCGCCAAACACACACATGCCATGCAACTCTGTTTCGCCCCGCACGCATTGTTACTGGGGACAAACTTCAGCAGGAGTGCCGACAGTGGTGGGACTAGCTGTGACTAGCTGGGGGCGCACCAACGGTGCCGTTGCCCGAGGAGTCCACTGCACGGAATGCCTCCTCATACTCGCTCAGCTTGCCATCCAGCAGCAGCCCATCATACACCTAAAGGAAGGGGCAAGGTGCACGTGTGTTTACTGCACTTGCACTCCAGCGCAAACACACGAACACTCATGGTGGGCTATGAAGTAGGGCACGTGCAAGATTCAATACATAAGGGTACACAAGAACAACTGCGAGCAAGAAAGCTGTTAACCTTCGCTGGCAATGCCCTGTGCCCGTGGCAACTTACGATCTGCTTGAACTCATTGAAATCGATAACACCATTCTTGTCAATGTCGTACCTGCATGTGTGAACAAACGCATCACAACCAACCCGCACAGCTTCCCAGCGGCAGGCCCTGCTGGCAAACTATGCAAGGGATGTGTGCACCCTGGGCACAACCCGGGCGGCCTACATGCATCGGTTTGTTGTGCGCGCTGCCAGGGGCTGGTGCAAATGCAGCTGCCAGCCAGGCCTAGCCCTACTCCCACGCACTTCTCCATCACAGCGTCCAGCTCCTCCTCTGGCAGCCAGTGCTGCAGTAAGGCCAGGTGAGTGCACACAGGTCGGTCTGAGCATGTGAGAGAATGCATCGGCCCTCCCTGCTTGCACTATTGCAACATGTGGACAGCACCCTTGGGTCGACGCGTTCCTGGCAGGGCATCACACTGGATGTGTGTGCACTGGCAGCGGCCACAGCTGACAGCTGCGCTGTAAGGCCT
The DNA here is from genome assembly GCA_004335575.1 of Haematococcus sp. NG2. NCBI lineage: Eukaryota > Viridiplantae > Chlorophyta > Chlorophyceae > Chlamydomonadales > Haematococcaceae > Haematococcus > Haematococcus sp. NG2. Next base: position 867,982 of record QAXD01000014.1, on the reverse strand, counting down.
GCGCACCGCACCTCAGTGAACATGACTGCATCTCCGCCTTCTGTGGACTCCAGCACATGGCGCAGCTCATCGCGGTCAATAGCACCATTGCTGCGTTGCGCAGGCATGACAACATATGTGTCCTGACGGGATACTAGGCACACACGCTTGTGCAGAAAAGCATGTGACCAAAGCTACACAGACGAGCAATCCGGCCAATGTGTGGTCTACATTGCACTGCACGTGCTGGTTTCAGATGAACGGTACATTTCTCAGCACGCAGGCATTCATGTGGCCATGGTAGTCGCAAGGCCCTGCATGCATGCGCTGTACCACCTCAGCTGCTGAGAATTGAGACCCTGCCTGTCCCGTTTATGAACCCAGTGCAATTCCAGCAGCGCTCACCCATCGGTGTCAGCCATCTGCGTGTCGCGATGTCGGGGGGGCAGCACACGTCAGAAAAGATTGGTCGAATCAGATACAACCAGGCATCGGGCTACCCAAATGCATACCCTGCGAGAAGCAGAGCTTCAAAAGGCTCCAACTCCACCGCAAACCCTTCCACCTCCTACCCCTCACCTCCACCCGCACATCCCTGCCCCGCACTCTGCTTACAGAGGATACGCTGAACCCAATCTAATTGAATGCAGAAGAAGCAAATCTGAACAAGGTGCAATTACGTGCTCCATCTTGTTCCATCATGGTCCGACCCCCACCTTGAATCGCCGTTCCAGCTCGCGGAGTTTGGCAGCGTCAATAGCATCGATAATTTCTTGTGTCGCTACCCCATTTGCAACATTGGCCCTGACACTAACACACCGCAGGGTGCGCCGAGAACACACTGCAAGGCGGGCCTGAGAATGAAGTCGTCTGTGCAAGCTCTGCATGGTGATCTGGACAGACGTATGATCTGCGACCAGACGAGCAAGCATATGAGCACCCTAACCAACTTTGTTCGTTACGGTTTCTTTGTCAGCTGGTTTGTGCTTGCCTCGCGGACGCACCTCAAAGGATGAAGAATAAGCAACACAAGGGAGGAGGGAAGGGGGGGCGTGGAGGCGGGAGCCCTCATAGCGAGGGGAGAGGCTCAGCAGGGCCCATCATCCTTGACAAGCTGCTCATACCGCGCTTAGAGGTAAGCTGCTGTGCTGATGTTTGTGGTCAGGACTGACGACGGCAGCTGAAAGGTTCTTAACTGGCGCCAAACGCAGAATTACGCTGCAAACAATAGCTTGGATGATGTGGACGAGGTTACGGAGGCACTTAGGCAGCAGTATCGCGAGTATCAGCGGCGGCAGTTCAATGCTTTTCGCCAGATGGTGGCGAGGGCCGTGCGCGTTGTGCAGTCACGATTGTCTCAGGGATCTGCAAAGCCCGAGCTGAAGCTGCAGGTGCGTCGAGCCCCCCTCTGCTTGACGGCACTCAGCATGGCACCATGATGCATGATGGTCAACATGGGCGCATTGCATGACTGCGTTATCCATGCACATGCCTGTAGGCGATGGAGCAGCAGCACATGGCCAAGGGCAAAGCTGCGGAGCACGGCGACAGCAGCAAGCACAGCAGCAGCGACGGCAGCAGCGGCGACAGCGATGGCAGCAGCGATGATGGAAGCAGCAGCAGCGGCGACAGCAGCAGCAGCAGCAGTAGCCAGGATGGCAGCAGTAGCGAGCCAGAGGTTGATGATGAGGCCATGGAGCAGGCCGCCTCAGGGATGAATGACACCTTGCTGTCCATGTACGCGCGAGGCAACGCCACAGAGCAAGGGGCAGAGGGTGCAGCAGGGCCAGGGCCAGGCAGTGCTGCAGCTGCCGCAGCGGCTGCGATGTCCACGCGCAAACGCACGCGCCCGCCTGCATTCGCCCCGCCGGAGGTGGTTGCAGCAGCAGCACAGCGTGCACTGGCAGCAGAGAAGGCGGCACGGCTGGCGGCCAAAGGCACACCTGCGTCCGTCAAGGCAGCAGCGGCAGGTGCTGGGCCTTCACCCTCCGCAGGGGCAACACCAGCAGCTGCAGCGGCCACCCCCGGGCCCCAGCCTGCTGCCATGGCAGTTGAACAGACACCAGGGCCGTCCACAGCCGCAGCCGCTGCAGGCAACGTGCAGCCTGGGCCCAGTGAAGCAGGGGAGGCAGGGCCTGGCCCTGGGGCCCACCAGCTCCACACACCTGCTCCAGCACCCGCAGGAGGGGCAGGTGCGATGGAGGGGGTGGTGACGGCCAGTGCTGGTGGGGGTGGGGCGGAGCACGAGGGGGGCAAGGGCGCAGGCCGTTTTACGCAAACGGCAGGCCGCACACGTACGGCCAAGGACGCTGGGCTGCCTGCCGACAAGTCGGTGGCCAAGCGTGCGCGCCGGGCCAGCTCTGCCGCCCCTGGCATGGGTGGTGGGGGCGGATTTGGTGGGGGCGGGCAACGTCCGCGTGGCGGCAGCTCCGTGGTGGTGTCACCCAGACCAGTGAGTTGGAATGGAGTACAGGGCCCGAGTTGGAGGGTGTTATGGAGGTGTCCTCATACACTGGCTTGCATGTCGGCTGTGCCATGGACCACACCCGCGTGCAACGTCTGCGCTGCATGATGGATGGCGCATTCTGTTCATGCTGCGCACATCCCAGCACAGCTCCCACGCTCTCGTCGTGTGTGTGGTGCAGGTGCGCTACGCGGACCTGGGCGGTGTGGAGGACGTGCTGGCAGACATTCGGGAGCTGATTGAGTACCCCCTGAAGCACCCAGAGGTGTGTGGCCATGGGCTGGGGGCTGCCGCTCCTCACTTGCTGCTCCGGCACGTCGCTGCCATGATCCCAACACTGTGGTGCTTGGGGTGATGGGGCACAGGGACCAGGCTCAGCAACCAGGCGCGTGACAGACAGGCTGCCCCCGCTGGCCTGGCTCGTGCGCAGGTGTACGCATGGTTGGGTGTGGAGCCACCGCGCGGCGTGCTGCTGCACGGCCCACCTGGCTGCGGCAAGACAGCGCTGGCCAACGCCATCGCCAATGAGTGTGGCGTGCCCTTCCTGCGTGTGTCCGCGCCTGAGATCGTGTCTGGCATGTCAGGTGAGCAGTGTGACATCTGCAGGGGGCCCCCTGGCTGCCTTGTGCCCTTGGAGGGTTGCTGTTCTTTGGAAGGAGGCGGCTTGGGTCTTGCTGTTGATCAGTCCACGGTGGCCTGTGCTGGCCATGATCCATGTCCTGCGGTCTGATCGTGTCCTGCTAGTCCCACTGCCTCACAGGTGAAAGTGAGGCCAAGCTGCGGTCCCTGTTCCAGGAGGCAGCTGACCTGGCGCCCTGCATCGTGTTCATTGGTGCGTGGGTGATGTGGGTGCTGTGGTGCGTCAGCGCTTGCCGCAGTGGTCAGGGGCATCATGGGACTGCCTTGGTGGTCAAGTGGCCTCTGCTTGCTGTTGTGCAGGCCGTTGACATGAAGGTTTGCTCGCAGCAGGATTGCTTGTCGCCCGGCTGCATGGCCCATGAAGCATCACGGCATGCGTGGCATGCGGGCACATTTGTTGGCAAGCATTCGTTGGCAAGCGCGGACCTTCCATCCTGCCCCGCATGGGCCCAGTGCCCGGCGTTGTGGGGGAGGCCACACAAACCGCGTACATTAGACTGCAACTGCTCATGGCATGCGCCATGCATGTCTTGGATGTGCCACGCGGGCACGTGCCAGGCCATGCATCGCAGCTCATGCACACAGGCCTGTCCCTGCTGTGCTTGGCATGCTCTGCAGACACCAAACCTCACCACTCACGATGCAGTGATCAAATTGCAACCTAGAGCTCTAATACGCCTGCATAAAGTTGCCTCCTTGGGTACAATATTGTATGCACGTGTAGCATGGCATTAGCAATGGCACATCATGACAATTGTAAACCAGTAGTTGGCTCTTCAGCTCTGTTTGTCCGGCTCCAGCAAGCACCTGATGGCTGTGGTATGCCGCTGTTACCGTGTGCTATGTTGTTGCATCTTGCATGGCATGGCATGGATTGGCTTGGCAGGCTGTGCTGTGGTATGTTTTGTACCCGCGGACCTTCCATCCTGCCCCGCATGGGCCGCCCCGCGCGGCCCGCCATTGCTGGGGAGGCCACACAAACCGCGCACAGTAACGTGCTCCTGGCGTGCGCCTTGCATGTGCTGGAGCTGCCACGCGGGCATGCAGCAGCACGTGCAAGGCACTGCATGGACTTGCGGTGGCCATCACCAGCCACCCCTGCCCTGCATGCCCAGCCAACATCCGGACCTGCGCCGCACCGATGCATAACATTGCTGTGCTGTAACTGATCTTTACTATACTGCCCCTAGACCCTCAACCCTGAACCCTTTGGATTCCTGCTCCTTTGCCTGACTCCCCTTGCTGCAGATGAAATTGATGCCATCGCGCCCAAGCGTGAGAACGCGCAGCGCGAGATGGAGCGGCGCATCGTGGCGCAGATGCTGACCTGCATGGATGACCTGGGTAACCCTGGCGGTGCGTTGCCAACACTTGCAGTCAGCCTGCCCGGGCTCGCGCATGCTGTTACATGAGGCAGGACCCTGCACAGATGCTCTTATAGGAACATATGCTGCTGCCTCTCCTCCGTCCCTCCCAGCTGTATGTAACGACCAGTGCACCAGTGGCGCAGTTCATGTGTGATGCCCCACATCCCTTTGGTCGTATGCGCATGCTGAGACGCTCCTGTGGTCTGTCGTGCAGGCACTCAGGGCACACAGGGTGCGGCAGGGGGTGAGGGCGGTGGCGCTGAGGGGGAACCACAGGATGGGGCGCAAGGCGTACGAGATGAGGTGCCTAAGGCAGTGCCGCACGTGGTGGTGATCGGTGCCACAAACCGGCCAGATGCCCTGGACCCGGCACTGCGGCGTGCGGGGCGGTTTGACCGCGAGATCTCCCTGGGCATCCCCAGTGAAGCGGCACGCGCACAGATCCTGAAGGTGCGTGACTGCTGGCCGGCTGCGGTACACATGCAGCATCACAGCGCGCCGCTGGTGTTGCATGGATCAGTGTGCGCGTGAAGCATTGCTGTTGCATCATGTATGCCTCCGCCACCTAGGGGCAGAGCATACGCATGCAACACCACGGTGCACACCGTGCCAAACGGCATCGTCCCCACTCCTGGTCACCACCCTCGACAAATCATGCCCTGGCCCCGTGCAGGTCATTTCGCGGCGGCTGCGGCTGGAGGGCAACTTCAACTTTGCGCGCGTCGCAAAGCGCACGCCCGGCTTTGTGGGCGCCGACCTCATGGCGCTGGTGAAGGAGGCGGCGGCACTGGCGGTCACGCGCATCTTCTCCTCCCTTGCAGACGGGGGTGATACCAACGACGGCAGCGGGGGGAAGGAGGGCGGGACGGAGGCCGGCCGCGCAGCCCCTGCAGAGGCTAGTGGCGCGGGTGCAAGTAGTGCAGGTGCAGCAGCAGGAGGTGCAGACGTGCCCGCCGCACTTCCGGGTACGCAGGGAGGTGTGACAGCACAGCCGGATGCATGCAAGGAGCAGCCGCGGCAGCAGCTGGTGCCGCTGCCCGCGTCGCGGTTTGGCCAGGGCCCCCTGGGTCTGGCAGAGCTGTCTGGGCTGGCCATCACAGCCGCCGACTTTGACGCGGCACTGAGCAAGGTGCAGCCCAGCGTGCGGCGCGAGGGCTTCACCACCACACCTGATGTCACATGGGAGGACGTGGGCAGCTTGGATGAGGTGTGTGGCATAGGGCGGTGCATCTCCTATTTGAGTCTGCAGCTTGATGTACAAGTGGATGCTTGCCTGCTCACATGCACCAGTACGCCATGTGCACTGGTGCATCGCTGCTGTGATCTTCGTACACTTTGCTTCCGACTGTCCAAGTCAGACGTTGCATCTGCTCCTTCGCATGCCACTATCATGTCTCATCCCCCATCACCCTCATGCGACGTAAAGACAATTACCACCTGTCCACGGATGCCGTTCATGACCCCCCTTAGGTGCGTGAGGAGCTGTCTTTCGCCATCACCCAGCCCATCATGCACCCCGAGCGCTTTAAGGCCCTAGGCCTGGCAGCTGCCACAGGCGTGCTGCTGTATGGGCCGCCCGGGTGCGGCAAGACACTGGTGGCCAAGGCAGTGGCGCACGAGAGCGGCGCCAACTTCATATCCATCAAGGTGCGGGGCCACAGCAATCCGTGATGCTTACCTTGCTTAAGCAATACAGGGGCGGGGATGGTTTGGACCTGAGTCTATTTGCCTGCGACTGGGTGATGCGTGGATGGTGGGCGCGCAAGCACTGGACGGGGTATGGGAGCGTGGGTGAACACGTTGAGGTTTGGGATGGAGGTGGAAGGAGAAGAACCCATCGTCTTGCCCAGGTGGCGGCTCCAAGGCATGCTTGTCCTGTAAGTCCTTGCGTGGCTATGACATGTCACATATGCAATGTGTGGTGCACTGTCGGCGCCACAGGGGCCAGAGCTGCTGAACAAGTACGTGGGCGAGAGCGAGCGTGCGGTGCGGCAGCTGTTTGCGCGTGCACGTGCAGCGCACCCGTGCGTCCTGTTCTTTGATGAGCTCGATGCGCTGGCACCGCGCCGAGGGACTGACACCAACCAGGCGGCAGAGCGGTGGGTGGCTGAGTGTGGTTGTTGCCCGCAGTACACCTGATGCACCGCTCCTCCGTGTGCTCAGCCCGGCACGCTTCTGATTCCTCTGGCCCTGCCTTGCTGCCGCTGCTGGTGACCTGTGTGTGGCGCCAGGACCTGCAGTGTGGGGCCACATGGGCCCTGTGCTTGTTCTCACACCTGCAGTGGCCAGCGCCTGCGTTGGTGTGCCCCTGCTTGTCATGCGCCCGCGCATGTCGTGTACATGCACCGCTATGTGCCAAGAGCTGCTTGAATTACTTGCCAAACTGACGTTTGCATGTGGATCAATTGCTTGCACCTCACCATGCAGTGTGGTGAACCAGCTGCTGACAGAGATGGACGGCATTGACGGGCGGCAGGGCGTGTTCATGGTGGCGGCCACCAACCGGCCAGACATGATCGACCCCGCGCTGCTACGGCCTGGTGCGCGAGTGCATGTGTTGGCTGGGTGTAGGAGTGCCTCTCGTGTTGCTGGGCCTTGCGCACTGCAAGTGCTTGGCATGTGTGCCCGTCTCCCAGTCTCCTGGTGTTGCAGTTGCTGCCCAGCTGCGCGTCCCCATCATGCCTTTACCTGTGTGGTTGGCGCCCGGACATTACGACAGTCGCCCCAGGTGTTCTGTCGTCTGTGGTACACTCTACAGTGATAGTTGCCTCGCACATCACCTAGTGCCCCAAGAGTGCATCACCAACATCCCGCTGAAATCCTGCTCTGCTACACCCCACGCTCTGCCAGGGCGTCTGGACAAGATCCTGTACGTGCCACTGCCACCGCCTGACGGCCGAGTGTCCATCCTGAAGGCCCTCACCCGCTCCACACCCCTGGCACCAGATGTGGACATTCAGGTCCGTGTGCCGCCCACATGACACTGCATCGGTCTGCCTTGTTGCCCTCATGCGCTTGTTGTTGTGGGTGTGGAGGCAATCACGAATGCATGATGCATGATGGTGCTCCCCCCCCCCTCCAACGTCAATGCTCACATGTTAGCTTAAATGTATGTGCACCCTCCCCCCAACGTCATGTCCGACAGGCGCTGGGCATGAGCGCGCAGTGCGACGGGTGCAGTGGTGCGGACATGGCGGCCCTGGTGCGTGAGGCGGCGGTGCTGTCGCTGAAGGAGTCCATGCGCATGGCTGAGGCGTCCCTGCGCGCGTCCCACTCTGCCGTGGGGGATGAAAGCGTGGGCGCGGCCATGGGCCCGCCGCTCGTTCACATGCGGCATTTTGAGGCGGCGCTGTCGCGCATGGTGCCCAGTGTGAGCAAGAAGGACCAGAGGACGTACGACGCGCTGCGCAACAGGCTGCGCAGCAGCCGGGGCCGCATCACGAGTGGGGCGGATCAGCAGGGCGGGGCTGTGGCTGGGGCAGCTGGGGCGGGGGGGCCAGCGCCAGCGGCAGGGGAGGCAGATGGGGCGCTGGGTGCTGCCACTGGGGCCGCAGCTGGGGTGCCAGATGGTGATGGAGATGTGGAGATGGGCACGGGCGATGTGCAGCTGGCATGAGTGCGCTTGCCCAATAGGATGCCCTTGTCACATCCGGGGGCACAGAGAACAAAGACGATTTGGTTGTTGGTCAACAGGGGCCAGGCTTTGTGCCATGGCATCAATTACTGTTTGGCAGCTGGGGGTTTGTTAACCGCATCAGATGTGTGGGAAGGAGGCTACAGAGCGAAATGGTGATCTGGCCGCTTTCATATCCAAGCGCCATATCTTTCATTCAGTGCTTGTAGAGTTTCATCACCTGTTCCTGCTAGGTGTGAGGCAGAGTAGGGTTTGGGCAGGGTCTGTCACATTTCTACTGAGCAACAGGCTTGCTGCTGCTGCTGCTGCTGCTGCTTAGCAACGCAGCATCACCATTTACATACTACTTGCATGCGAGGATATATTGGTGATACCCGAGCATAGAAGCCCATGACTGGCTTACGGTGTAACAACAACAGCAGCAGCTGGCTCTGCAGCAGGGACACACTGCATATATTGCAAAATTGGCAGCACACAGACGTAGCAGGGACAGGGACCCTGCAAACACGCCCCCTACAAACAGGGCATGCGCCTTTATATGATGATGCCTGAGGAGGCGCACCGCAAAGCTGTCATGGTGAAGACTTGAGAAACAATACACAAGGACAACCTTGGACGCAAGGAGCATGTCTTCGTTCCAGCAGTCAGAAGAATGAAATTAAGCTATGTTCGGGTACAAAAGCCCACAGCGTTGATACCACCGAGAAGGCCGCATTGGTGATCAAATGTGACTGGGAGAAATACACACCAACAACAGAACCATGAGCAGCCAGTAGGACAATAAGCCATAACTGACAACCACGTCCTACCGTGCATGCCCTCATGCTGCTCATGGACCATGTTGCTGGCATCATGGGCCTGGCATGAACCAGGGTGCAAGATGCTGACAAGCAGTGTTCCTGATGCAGCACCACGTTCCAAGATCTACCGACCTGTCATGATTGTGGTGCTTTGCGCTTCTGGCCCACGCCTGCAAGTTGGGGTGGTGGTGCTGCGTGTGTGCACGCGCCACTCGCGTCCCCATCCAACGCCATACCTTGTTCGAACCCTGCCCTGACACTCGGTGATGCGCTGGCGTCCTCTATCGCCCGCAGCAGCAGTGCCTGCCGCGCCTTGTGTGCATGCGGCTGCTGTGGCGCTGTCGCCGGGGCTTCAGGCGCCTGCTGCAAGGTGCCGTCCTGCTGCTGCTGCTGCTGGGTCACAGGTACAGGGGTGAACAGGGCTGTGGCATGCCCCTGCTGCCCGTTTACATGGCTGCTTCCCGCCTGGTTGCAAGCTGCCCCGTTCCCGCTTGCGCCCGCTGGCATGGCGGCCTTCCTCGCGGCATCCCATGCATGGGCTGCTGCCTGTAGTGCCTGGACCTTCCCCACCTCACACTTTGAGGCCCTGCAGTACACACGCACCCGCCGCATCTGGAACGTGGCTGGGGTCAGAATGTGGTCGTAGTCCGGCTCGCCGCCAAAGAAGAGGCTCGGGTCCCCCAGGGGGTTCTTGTCCTGAGGCACAGGGAGGGAGGAGTGGTGGCGAGATTTTGACGATAAGGTGAAGCTTGTGTTGCCGTCAAGCCCTAGCAACAGGAGGTCCCAAGCACAGGCAGCAACGGAACACTGAGGTGCGCTCATGCGTACCTTCTTGCCGTAGTTGACAGACAGCTCCGAAACCTCCACGTCCTCAGGGCCAAGGTCTGACCCGGGTGCAACGTGCATCAGCACCTCTGCAGCACTGGGAAGCTTCTGGCCTGTGAAGCGAGCACAGGGGCCATCCCAACATGGAGGGACACAGTGCATTACCCTTCAATGTATGTGCAGTAACCTCTGGGGCATGCCGATGGGTAGGACCAGCAGTGTCATGTGCAACAGGACACAGGCAGAGCGCATGAAACCCAAGGCGGTTGCCACAGCTGCGAGCAGCGAGCAGCACTGCTGCTGCATAACAGTAAAAGCACCACCACCATGACGCTCTACCGCCATCGCCTGCCCGCCCCCAAAACCACCAACCATCCCCCAAACCACCACCATTATCACCACCACCACCAGCCTCACCTGCTGCCAGCCGCCCCTCAAACACACACGTGTACAGGTCGCGGCACTGGATGCGGCGGTACAGCTGCTGCGCGCGCCCCCATGCCTCCTGGTTCCCCGCCGCCGGCTTGTAGTCAATGCTCTCCAGCTTGCAGGTGATGTGGCCGTCGTGCAGCGTGCAGAATGCAGCCGCAGATGACAGCTTGTGCAGCAGCCGCAGCTCTGGCTCTGCCAGGGCCAGGGCATCGCCCAGCATGAACTCCACTGCCTTGGTCTTGCTGCGTTTGTGTAGCACGCGCACACAGGGGCAAGCGGTGGGGCAGGGGGTAGACAGCGCCAGTGGTTACAAGGCGCATGGAGTGAAGGCAGACACAAGCGCAGGCATAGGTTACGGTGTTGTTGTGATCCGCGCAGCTGCTGCTGATTCACTCAGAACATGGAACCGGCACGCAGAGATATGCAGGATCAACCACACCCATCATCATGATGTGCAGACTGTGCACCCACGCACCTGTGCTGGTAGATGCGGTCGTGCAGTGTGGCGCGGTCATGCAGCATGGCCAGCAGCATGGGGTACAGCTTGGTGGCAAACTTGAGCTCCCCGTCCACCACCTGCTTGGACCAAATTTGGCATTCATGGGCAGGGTTCAGCCAGCTGGCCTCCGCAAAACCTCCTCGAAGCAGCACTGCCCAACATGCAGCTAGCAGCTGGAAGGAAACACAGCAGGCTGGACCAGGGCCGCCACCAAGACGAAGGGTGCTGTGGCCAACAGCTAGCAGGCAGGCGTGTACAAGGCCACACGTAGCTGTACATGCAAGTCCACGCACGCACCTTGGACCTGCTCATGATGTACTCGGCATCCATGGACACGCGCACGCCCATGTGCAGCGCGTCACGCAGCAGGTAGTCCATCTGCGTGGATCACCCCAGGAACCGTGTGCAGTGTGATGTGGGAGCTCTGCCTTTGGGCTTGAGAAAAGGGGCCAGCAAAGGACATGGGGGGACAAGCGTGGGAGTAGAGCCGTGCACACACCATGCAGTAGCACGCAAGGACTGTGCAAGGCAGGGTTTGACGCGTGGGCGAAGGAGGCATAGGTTCGTGATGGCATCTGTGCGTGTGTGCAGTCCGTGCGTGATGCGTGTGCCGCCTGTGCACGGCCCGTGCACAATGTGTGTGCAACCTGTGCGTGTGATCTGTGACTGTGCAATCCATGTGTACAGCACCACGCACCTTGTCCACGTCCACCCCACACTGCGCGTTGGCCACGATGCGGAACAGGTACGCGTGCTCCTCCCACCCGGCCGCCACGTTGCCACGGATCATGTCCTTCACCACATCCATGTCGGCCAGCGACAGGCCCTGTGCGATACCAGGGTGGCGTTGGGGAGCAAGGTGCAGGATGAGAGTGTGGCACCTGCTGTACGTGACTATGAGCCTCATAGTCAGAGCACGTGGTATATCAACTGGGCCTCACGGATATGCTTAAACAGGGTTTCAGGCGCTGCCCCTCCCTCTGCACTTTATTGCACTGTAATCCCAAAGTCCCAGCACCGAAAACTGCACACACCTTCAGCAAGGTATTGCTCATGCCGTACGTGCCACACTCAAGCATTACAATCACACAAGCATCCGTCACACTCACACACAGCTCCTCCAGCCCCGCCTCGCCCCCGATGTGTGCTGCCACCAGGTGGTCCAGCAGCGCCTCTGACATGGCCTCGTGGTGCCTGCGGTGAGGTGCCGTACGTTGCGGTGTGTTGTGTTGTGTGTTGCGGTGTGTTGTGTGTTGCGTGTCATCATGTGTTGCACGGCTCAGTGCGGCTTGACGCGTGGCGCTGCGCTGCGGCGCGCTTTTGGTGTGGTGAGGTGTGCCGGTGTGGTGCTGATGTGTGGTGCGGAGGAGGCCAAGCAGGCGTCCTTATGTGTTATACTCGTGCGGTCATGCTGCAAGGCATGCGAGCTGGACAACTGCGTGCTGCAGGACACCAGCTGGCGCAGTGCGCCAGACGCTGGCGAGCCGCTCGGAGCACCAGACGCCGTCTGCTGGGTGCCAGGACACACTCCACACGCCCGCACACAACCTGCACCCACCAGTTGTCTACCGGTGGGACTGGTGCGTGTCCTTCCGCACCGTGGCCCAGTGCTGTGGGTGGTGGGGATGCGGCGGCTGCCCCGGCATGTGCCTTGAGGCAGCGCGGCAGCACCTCCTTCTCAAACACGTGAGAGAAGGGCGCGTGGCCCAAGTCATGGCACAGACCTGCAGCACCATGCATGGCAGTTGCAGTGGCATGAGGATCGGCCATGCCTCTGCCTTGTCAACCCCCCCC
>QAXD01000014.1:819257-847443 GCA_004335575.1 Haematococcus sp. NG2 | reverse complement strand
CACGCGGGGGCTGCTGGGGCAGTACGGCCCCACGCCCGCCCGCATCGCGTCCGCCATGCCCACACCCGCGCGCACTGCGCCATCAGGCGACCGCATCCTGCAGGAGGCACAGAACCTGGCACGGCTGCAGAACCTGGCCACACCCCTGGTGGGCGGTGAGAACCCCGACCTCAACCCGTCCGACTTCTCAGGCATCACGCCACGCCCCACGGTCGCGGCCACGCCCAACCCGCTGGTGGCAGCCACGCCCGGCCTGGCCGCTGCGGGCGGCATGTCTGTGCGGCGCGGGGCAGCGGGGGCTGCCATCGCGGGTGTGCCTGCGACCCCGTCTGTGGCGGGCACGCCGCTGCGCCCCGGGCTGCCGGGCGCCCTGCCACCCGGGGCAACACCGCTGCGCACGCCCATCCGGGATGAGCTGGGGCTGAACGATGCCGACAGCCTGGCGACGTACGGGGCCGGCAACGCGCGCGGCGAGAAGGCGCGGCTGGCCGCGCTGCGGTCTGAGCTGCGTGCGGGCCTCGGCTCGCTGCCTGCGCCCCAGAACGAGTACCAGCTGGTGGCCCCTGAGGTGCCGGAGGAGCCCATGGATCAGGACGGGGAGGTGGAGGAGGACGCGGCCGACGTCAAGGCGCGCAGGCTGGCAGCGGAGAAGGCGCGCGCGGAGGAGGAGGAGAAGAAAAAGTCCAAGGCGCTGCAGCGCAACCTGCCGCGGCCGCTGTCGGTGTCGCTGCTGCCTGCGCCCCGGCCCGCGGCCGAGGTGGCGCAGCTGTCCCTGAAGGAGCGGGCGGAGGACCTGCTGGTGCGCGAGCTGCGTGCCATCCTGGACCATGACAGCGCCAAGTACCCCGTCGTCCCCGCAGCAGCCAAGGACTCCAAGGAGGCGCGCAAGGCGGCCAAGCGCGCGGCGGCCAACGCCGTCGTCCCCCCGATTGAGCAGTTTGAGCTGTCGGAGCTGCAGGCGGCGGCCAAGCTGCTGGAGCAGGAGACCACACAGCTGGTGGGGGCCATGGGGCACGCAGAGGTGGCAGAGGACGAGTACCTCAACACGTGGGCCGCGGTGCACAAGGACCTCATGTGGTGCCCCGCCAAGCAGCGCTACGACCGCGTGGCCTCAGCAACACCCACGGAGCGTGTGGAGTCTGTCAAGGTGCGTGGGGGGGGGCTGGGGGGGGCTGCAGGGTACAGCAGCCATGGGTTGTGGGCACGGTTCCCTGGGTGTGTGATGTGGGGTGATGGAGTGTGACACGCTGGCGGGTGTTTCTCACGTCCAGGGCGCATGGTGTGTGGGGATAAGCCCATCAGCCATGCCCTGTGGATAAGACGTTGGCGTGTAGGGTGGTGAAGATGGGCAGGAGACATGGCGTGTATGCAGCTGGGTGTTATGTGCACAGTGCGCCCTGCCACCACACCAACACTAACAGCAGCATGTGCAACATGTGCGTCCGTCTGCCCGCAGCACGAGTTTGAGCAGGTGCGTGGCGAGATGGAGCGGGAGGCGAAGCGCGCGTCCAAGATCGAGCAGAAGGTGGGCATCCTCATCAGTGGCCTGCAGCAGCGCGACGCCAAGCTGCGCAAGCAGGTGGATGAGGTGTGGGAGCAGCTGCAGCAGGCGCTGATGGAGCTGGAGTGCTTCAAGGTGCGCTGCTTGAGACCACACAGGTGGTGCTGCACCGCATGGTCAGATGGGGTGTGCTTGTGTCATGCCTGGCACATACCTTGTGCAGCGAGGGAGGGGTGCAGGGCTGGGTGCACGCAACATGTGTGCAGTAAGCCAGTAACAGGGCAGTGCGCGTGCAGTTAGTTTCCGGGCTAGTCATGCCGCATATGTGGTCAGTGGTTGTTCCGAAGTGATGGACCATACATTCAACCATGTGGTTGCGTGACGGTCACCCCCCGCCACTCGTGATGCGTGACCACAGGCGCTGCACGAGCGCGAGCAGCGTGCCGCACCTGAGCGGCTGGAGGCCCTGGTGGACCTGGTCAACGCGCAGAAGGAGCGGGAGAAGATGCTGCAGGAGCAGTACAAGGGGCTGATGCGCGAGCACGCAGACCTGAGCGCGGCGGTGCAGCAGCAGCAGCAAGCAGCAGCGATAGAGCTGAAGAGCTGAAGCATGTTAGCAGGCAGTGGCGTGCGCAGTGAGCGAGGGATTTGTGTGCGGCTTCAGTCTAATGTTGCTGTCGTGCCTGTTGAGTGTAGGAGGCCATGCTGCCTGCTGACTGAACAGTACGTCAGCTGTTGAAGGAAAACATGCAAGCTCCGTGCATCCTTATACATGTAAGGCTAAGCGGTCCCGCAGAGAGGGAGCCGTCCTAGGTCGGCAAAATGTTGGACGCGAGGGTGACCCCTCGCCCATGAGCGCACGCGTCAAACTTCTGAGCAAGTCTGCACCTTCAGCACGCCACTCAGCGCAGTAGGCCCCAATGCAACGTGTGTCGATTGGTCCATCTTGAAACATCCACCACAGCTGGGATCCGTGCGTATTGTGCAACACAAGTGGCTGTTGCTGCCAGGAGGTACGGTCACGCTCTGTGCACTATGTGCTTCAGTTCATGACTGCCGCAGGAGCTTGATACAGCAGATAGAGGGTGCGGCTGCATTTCTACTGCACCATAATTGCATAAGAGTAAAAAGCAGTTAAAAGCTACAAGGTCGTACGTTTGTCCCTGCCTAACCATCGCGCGCTGCAGACCGTGTTCTTAATTGAACGTGTTCTTGTTGCGCTACGCCAAGTTTCAGAGGGTTCTCACCCAAGCGACCGGTGGTTTCAGATCACGAGCGAAATGTGCCCCTTGCTTCATGATGGCATGCTGTGCGCAACCTGCGGTTGAGGTTCGCCTTCAGGTGTGAAGCTGGGCAGGAGACAAAGGAGCATGGCAACCTGCATGGGGTTGGTGCAGCATGGTGCGTGGTGTGCTGCATGGCCACGCAGTTTGTGCCCTCTTCTCCAAAAGCCATAACGCATGCGACCAGACCTCGTACCCCCCAACCTGCATGCGTCCCACTTTCGCCGTGCGCAGGCCCTGGCACTGTGGGCCCCTTGGCAGCCATGGAGGCGCAACTCGAGGAGCTGGACAAGCAGATTGAGGATGCGGAGAAGGAGATCCAAACCGTCAAGGTGTACCCTGTGGGGCACTCAGAGCGCAACCGGCTCCCTGCGCTGGAAATGATCCTCGCCGTGCATCTGGAGGAGAGGGAGGACCTGAAGCGGGAGCTGAAGCATGCGCAAGGTGAGATGCCGCCCTTTGTGACACGCATGCATGGTGCCACTGTTGCCAGCCCTCCCTGTTGCCTGCACACTCTCAGTTGGGCCTGTGGCCACCCCAACGCCCTGAAACAGATGGTTTCCGTGCCAATGTTGCAACAACTGTGATTGCCCGCTCTCATGTGCGCCCCGCTGCCTTGTTGTGCAGCCACAGCGGCCGGAGCCGCGCATGCTGGCGGGGCGCGACCAGGTGTGTGTGATAGTGGATGTGGGCGTGTGTGTGATGCTGTAACAGCGACTGGTCCTACAGCGCAGCTCTGAGGAACAGCCATGCATGCGTCAACCACTTATGGTCCAAGCCGGTGTCCATAGTGTCTGTAGGGTCCAGCTGGGATCTGGCGGTGCAGCCACACACCAGCCAGTGGGGGTATGCCACTGTGGGAGGTTGGGGAGCAGACAGGCAAATCGGGGCATGTTGGGTGGGTTGGGTGCGACCACACATTCTGTCTCAACCAAACCTGTGCGCTGCTTGTTCCATTCAGGTGGCTTCATCGATGTCGATGCGCTTGCAAGTGAGTCCTGCCTGCTCACAAAGCAGCTGCCTGTGTGAGTGCGCACAAGCCTGTTGGTTTACATTGTCCATTGCACACATGTCAGCAGTTGGGGCTGGGATCACTGATGTTGATTGTCCGCACTTGGCCGCACTGTTGATCACCAGGGTCACTAGCGGAGCAGCTGCAGCTGACAACTCAGAGCAAGCATCACACCCTCTCAGGCCAGCCTCAAGGAGATGCAGGAGGCAGCGAACCGCATGCAGCTGATACTTGTCCGAGGGTTGCTCTTCCAGCGTCTGTCCGCACCCATACCAAGCCTCGAGTCATTCAGCTGGCCGTTGCTGCCAAACACGGATCGCCAGGATGAGGTGGCAGGGTACGATACGGCTGTTGAGTGGCTGCAGGAGCATGTGTGCCCCGAGGGGGTCATCGCGGTCCTGAGGAACAAGGAGTGCTGGCTGGAGTGGTGAGTGCTTGGGGAGTGGCTGCAGTATGTGTCCCGCTGAGCATTCTGGATCTCCATTGTGATATGGCCAGAGCAAACCTTGCTGAAACTGCATGCAGCGACATGCCAGACCGCAAACTTCACATCAAGCCTGGCGCCACAGACGTCATCTTCATATTGGAGGAGGGCCTGGAGGATCTGGAGGCGCTGGACAGCTTGGAAGCTTGCCTGCTGACCCTTGTGGGCCAGGTAGAGCTCAAGACCCCCCAGCTTTACAAGGTGCTTCCAAGGCCAAAAGTCTCACCGATTGATTGCTTTTGTGTGCCTTTTTGTGTGACCACCCAGCTAGCCAAGGGTGCTACTGTGCACTGTAGCGGCCTGGCTCAAGGGGGGGACCTGATAGGGTGCTCCATGCCAGTGGATCTCTGTACAGACACGGTGGCACAGGTGCTGTATTGGCACCCATGCTTGCATCTGGTTCGTGGATGTGCATGTGCCTTACTTTGATTGATGGACAGGAGCAAGGCCCTGGCAAGGTCCGTGCACAGGCTGGCATTCAGCACCTCAGCGCTCACTTCATGCTGGAGCAACTGCTACGGCGGCAGGCAACTGGCACCCAGGCATGTGTGAGCTTGGTTCAGCTTGACATCACAGTGCAGGAGCACAGGGCTTGGGGGGGGAATGGGCGTGATGCAGATCAACACATATGTCATGCGCACATATGCACATGCCCCCACGCTTGCAGCTGCAGCATTTGTTCACGACAGTGGCTTCGGACCTTGGCTTTGGGTGGAGCCTGTTCCGTGTGGACAGTAGTACGGGCCAGTTGGACAGTAGTACGGGCCAGGTGGAGGGCACACCCAAGGGCGTTAAGCGGACATCGCCGCAGTTCACAGCGTGCGCTGCAGCCCAGGTACGGGCTGCAGCATTCCGTACCCTGTTTGTTTGGCAGCTTTTGACCTACTCAACTCGGCATTGTCCCCACCCCACCACTCTTGCGCCTAGCCTAACCGTTCATGCCTCCACCGCTGCACCCACAGACAAAAGTTTACCTGGCAGAGGCTGCACAGCGTATGCGCGACATCCGGGAGGCAATGTCTCACATCAGCGTGCAGTCAGCAGGTGCGGCCTGTTGCCCTCGCTTCCCAGCTGCGCATTGTCTTCACACAGGTTTGGTTGCGTGTTGTAGACCGGTGAGCAACTCTCCAATTCCCTGTTGCGCAGGCGCGGGCGGCTCTGCTGGCACACCTCCCCCTGCCAACGAGCAGGCGCACGGCAGCACTGGTCCGGATGCAGCAGGCGGCAGCGCTGAGGTCGTGGGTGGCAGCAGTGGCAACAAGGGTGACGCAGTGCTGCAGGGAGCAGCGGGTGGTGCTCAGCAGTCAGGCATGGGCAGCCGGCACGCATGTGGCAGCAGCAAGGCGGTGCGCGAGCGCCTGCAAGCGGTGGTGGCGGCCGCGCGCGCAGATGACGATGCACAGCGCGAGATAGATGCAGCACACAGCGTAGCCCTCACCTCGTTTCTACGCCACCCAATTGGGTATCGTGGCCTGCTGGGTCTGGAGCAGCCGCCCACGACTGTGTGCCACCCATCCCTGAGCGAGCTATGGGAACATCCCCTGTCGGAGCATGCGCGCCTGGTGCGTGAGGCCATGCAGTGTGTGGATCACTACCACTGACCTGATGGCGGTTACTGAAGGCTGAGGGCTAGGGCGGCATGGGAGACTGACAGTGCGCAGTAGGCAGGGTGCGTGTCACAGCTGCAAGCTCCGTTGCAAGATCGTGTTGGGTGAATGCTGCTGACTGTGCATAAATGGCATGTATGAGTCTGCTGTTCGAAGTCTGATACCTGTACATAAGAATGTTGAGTCCATTGAATACTGACTACCTCAATGTGACATCGCCATTTGATGCCCTTCGGCTTTGCAAGAAGCACAACACAGACAAACACAATCAGAGCATGCTGCAGTGCCTCAGGGTGCATTTGCACTTCCAGAAAACAGATACCCACACATTCACCAAAAATACATCAACCACACAAACATGGGCCAAGAAACAAAGTCTCAAACTCTGGGACAGCTTGCAAAGACCATCTGTGGGTTGCAGCTGGGATGACAGCCTGATGTCATGAGGAACATTACGAACGTACTATACTGCAGTTGAGCTCCAGACATTTGCATACGCCGAGGAGTGGTGAACCCTGGCTGCCAGGCCTTCACACATCGCTCACATAAGAAATCCGGCCACTGCCACCACATCCGGAGCCATGGAGCCATGAGCCTGGCCACCTGCACCACCCTCATCCCCGCTGCTGGAACCCTCATCACTACTGCTACCGCCACCATCACTACTGCTGTCATCGCTGCTACTGCTGCCACTGCTGTCGAAAGCCAGGCCACCAGGGCGCCACTGCAGCAGCTGCCAGTCAAACGTGGGGCCTGCCAGCGGGATGGCCTCGTCCAGGATCAACTCCAGGATGGCGCACGGTAACCGCCTGCCGCCCACCGTAAGCAAGCACAAACAACACATGACAGACAAGACAGACAGTGTGTGGAATCCTGAACGCACTTGTAGTGGCATGAAACAACCCCGTCGGTCGTCCAAACAGCGGCGGCATCACCAGCCAGCAGGGCGCTGAACAGTGGTGCACAGCTGCTGGGCAGCAGTCGATCAGGGCAAGCACATGAAACAGCATGCAGATGGCAGACGCTGATGCACGCAGCTCAGGTAAGCAGAGTGTGTGGCCCCACCTGAGGTGACTGCCTGCACCCACGCGCGCATGCGTCCCCATCAGTACCGCCTTCCTCAGGGCCACACGAGGAGCAGGGTCAGCAAGGGCCGTGGTCAAAGAACGCACCGACTCGTCGCCCAGCACCCCCGGGGGTGTGGCAAGCACGATGCGGCGCAGCCCGCTGTGTGCCTGTGCGCGCATGTCAAACACAGCAGTCCTGTTGTACTGGCACCAGCCCCCAACAGCCATGTACCTGCTGATCATGCACAGCACCTGCTTGGTGGTATGCAGCAACTGCCCAGCCCACCAAGGTATGTTATGTGATTATATCCCAACCGCCAGTCATCAGCCGACCCCGGCCTCTCAGCACATACCGCAGCCAGGTGCGCGACCGCCGCAAGTACACGCGCCCAGTAGGCTTGCAGGCGCGCCGACATGACAGCCGCCAGGCCTCGCTGCTGCAGCACCTGCTGGTACAGCCGCTCCCTGTTCCCCAGCCGGACCTCAACAGCCCGCAGCGGTGCGTGCCGCTGTAGTGCCCCCAGCAGCACCGTGAGTGCGGCCGTGATGGCTGCACCCTCTGGGGACTCTGTGTGGAAGGGCACCTCAATGGCTACGTGTGTCAGCCAGGTGTGTTCCGGCCGGGGCAGCAGCTCGGATGCGCACGCCAGCTCTGGTGCCCCCATGCGCAGGGGCGGTGGGTGCTGCCGCCCTGACTGCAGGGCCTCACGGTGTGTTGCCAGTGCCTGTGACAGCCGCTCAGATGCCCCGGACAGGTCGCCTGGATGGAAGATAGCCATGGCGCGCTGCAGCGTGCCAGACAGGCCGCAAAAGTGAGGCAGCTCACGCTGCATGCGCTGCTGCAGCGACCTGCATACCGCCAGGGGCACTGCCGGACCCTGTGGTCTCCTCAGTGCCCCACCATGCAGGTGCTGGGTAACCGAATGGCTGTGAGCAGCTGAGGAGGTGGCTGCTGCCTCCTGCTGCTGCTGCTGCTGCTGCCGCACCAGGACCACAGCAGGGTCGCTTGTGGCGTAGCGGGATTGTGCTGCGGCAGCAGGCAGGTCTTCAAAGACAGACACGCAGCTGGGCCCCAGGGCATGGCGCCTGTGCTTGATGCCTGCAAGGAGTGCATGCAACTTTAGCAGCATGAGTGCCATGGCTGTCATGACCATTGTTGACAGCACACATGCATGCAGAAGCATGGGCGATGCGGACCTGCTATGTGCGTGTCCCAGCATCCGGCAGGAACGCTGCAACCGCACAAGTCGCAATTCCTCAGCCTCTTCATGCGATCCGCCAAACGTGAAAATCCATTGTGAATGTTGCCTGGCATAGCATAGCATGCAGTGTATGGCGCGCGAAACAGACAACGAACCCTATTCTGGATTGTGTAACCTCACTTGCAAGGTTCCCGTTGCATTTCTGACGCTGCAGAACGAGTAGGTTGCACTGAAGATCTCGCTTGCGTCATGCAATCGATCAGGTGCGCTCTGGGATGCATCAACTGATGCCGCATGAACCCTTCCAATCCTGACGCTACTTTGTGCGTGCCGTGCGTAGGAGCGTGCCCGCTGCTTCATCTCGAGTTGCTGCGCTCAGCAGGAGGAGTACAGTCCAGGTGATTACCCGAGGGGCGCAGCGCATGCAGCCACACACACCACGCCCCCCGCATGTCCCTGCACATGCACACATGGTGGGGCCGACGTAGGGCCGCCCCGAGAAATCAAGCACCTGCTTGTACAGCGGCTGGAAGCTGAGGCATGCGGTGGCGTGGCAGACCGGATGAACTTCAACCGGCATTCTGCCCCACTGCGCATCCACACCACCCTCAATCGCATACATGCGCTGTGCAGGTGCACGGATTGTTTGGTCTGTTTGGGCGCAAGGAGGAGCCCATGGGTGGAAGGAGCAGCAAGGGTTGGCAGCCTGGCACGGGTACGTAGGTGTGAGGATGCTGTGCCTCACTCCTTGCTTTGCACTGACTCACTGAACTGTGAACATACTCGCTCTCTCCCGTCTTGATGGGGGTTTATAGTAGTCGACACCGCCAATCCCATGCTTGGCAGCTGAGGTGGCTGCTGTGGTGCCTTCCTGCCCCTGCTTGCAGGTTCTGAGCCTCAGAAGCTGAGCCGATCCGGGTATGATGTCACCCCACTGACCGAGCAGCAGCGGCAGGAGGCAGCAAAGGTAAGCTAAGGTGCCCATGAAGTTTGATGATCAGGAGAAAAGCATGCAGCTGCATGAAGCATGATTTGTTGGATTGCCATGGAGCTGGATATGTTTGAGGGCTCGTGTTCTACCCGACCCGGGCCCCTGACCTGACATTAACAATCCAGCACTGCGGTCCTACCTGCCACACAGGAGCTGCCCAAAATGGCGCAGTACGTGTGCCTTGAGCATGGCACTGAGCGCGCATTCACCGGGACGACTGTGAACGGCTACCGCCATGACAACAAGCAGCGTGGCACTTACGTGTGTGCATGTGAGTGGTGCTGCAGGGCACAGCACGCAAGTGGCTCAGGGACCATGAGGGATGGTCGTAACAACCGTCAGCATGCTTTTGTGGGAGTGTTGTGGGCAACCAAGCTGTGGTAGTTGACACATGCATGCAGCACGACTCTCGCACCAACCTCACCATGTATGCAGTGGGCGACCTCCCTCTCTTCTCATCTGACACCAAGTTTGACTCTGGCACTGGGTGGCCCTCATTTTTTGCTCCCATCGACCCTTCACACATTGTTGGTGAGTGCACATCATAACATCAGAACACCAGTTGCACGCTGCCATGTGGTACAGGACCCCTGCCTGTGCTTGAATCCGGCCGATCACTATCTTAACTTCTTCAGTTACTGAGGAATGGTACTTACACCTGCAACTGGCCCTTGTGACGCTGAAGCTGCGCAACCGCCGACATGGGCACAAAGCATCATATTGTGGCAACTTGCATGCCTGCAGAGGTTGCAGACTATTCCATCCCATATATGCCACGAGTGGAGGTTCTGTGCGCGCGCTCCGGGGCACATCTGGGTGAGCAGAGCTGCAGCCACGGTGTCATGGCTGTGGTGCTGGTGCTGCAGTCTAGCGGTTACAGCTTGATCTGGCGGTGTAACACCCACTCCCATGCTTCACACCCTGCATCTTCTCTTCACCCTCTTGAGACCCTCTGTTCCTAGCTCACTCCCTCTCTTGTAAGCGAGCCACCACAACACCATCCCCTGCTGTGCTTAACGTACAGACTGCACAACTTTGAGGGAGCATGACTGCACAGCAATCATGTTTGCCTGGCTGTGCGCCGCAGGGCATGTGTTTGACGATGGGCCCGCTCCAACCGGGAAGCGCTACTGCATCAATGCGGCCGCTTTGAAATTCATTCCTGAAGGTGAACCTTTGCCCCCAGGAGCACAAGCACCGAAGGTGTGATGGCATGGTCACTAGGGTTTGAGGAGCTAGGGTTTGAGGAGGTTTGGATTGGATGCTGCTTCTTGCTTGACTGACAAGCTGGTTTTTGACTTTAAATGTAATTGCGCAACAAAAACTGGTTCTGGACCTATCATATTCAAGTCATCTGAGTCAGATTGCGGTGAAAAAGCGGCTATAATGTTCAAACTGGATCCCAACAAACCTAATAAATGGCCCTCAATCATCAGGAAAGCAGCGGAGAATATGAGCCATGATCCAGTCACGATCGATTGCAGCGGTATCATCTTCCACCACGCTCGGCATCTTCCTGTGATCGTGCAACTTGGCAAACTGCTGAGCAGTGACGCAGCGCAGCCAGTGACGATTATGAATGCAAAATTCATTCTGGGTGGCGCGATGCTAGTTAAGAGCACACATGATGTATGCTTCAAAAGCTGCAGTTTCAGATTTACCTCATCATACCGGCCTTGGCCAGACAACGACCCGCACGAGACATACAGATACGCCTCTTGCTTCGGCTGCTACTCCAACACATCGGTGCGGATTGGTGGAGGACCTGTATTATGCAAGCCTGCAAGCATGCGGCGGTCAGTGGCACCTGATGGCCTGATCCACTAGCCTGCTGCCCTGCACTGCTAACCAGGTGGTCCTGGAGGACTGTGAACTGCGCTCCGATTCTGCCTGCCCGGTTGAAACCAACGGCATCTCGCGCGTGCACCTGTTCGGGTGTGCACATGGCGTGCGCGCCACGGCAGTCCGGTGCCGCTTCAGCGCAGTAGACGCACTGGTGACGATGTGCGGCAACAGCAAGCTCATCTGCACAGACTGTACCTTTGTGCACGAGCCGGTGTCCACCCACTGTGTCACGTGCATTGGAGTGAGTCGCTGTCTTGTTGCATGTCGTGCCTCGGTCAGGGATTCAGGGCATGCAGTCTCTGGCTGGCAATGATGGCCACATGCAGCTGGCTGGGGCAGCTGTGGGGATGCCCAGTCAAAATGGATCACACGACTTCCTTGTGCTTCAACGGTGTGTGGGCAGCATTGTGGAGACTGTGATGCCTTATGATGTTGATCAGCCAGTCGGCGCTCACGCAAACTTTGCCACCACCATGCTTGCTGCCCTGCAGATGGCTGCAGGGTCACACCTCCAGCTCACAGGCTGCACTGTCACCACCCCTGACAGCTTTGCCGGCAACATGCACCCTGAGTACTACACGGCTGCACGTCTGGATGAGGAGTGTGTCCTGGTTCTGGAGCGGTCCTCGTGGCAGCTGCCCATCAACCACGGCATCCTGTTGTACTTGCACAGCCGCGTGCGCCTGCTGCACAGCCGGCTGCAGGGCAGCAGGTGCGCGGTGATGATGACCGGGCCGTCCACCGCGGTCACCATGATGGACACACACATCACATCGGGCAGCGTGCTGGTGGCCATGGAGGGCAGCAGCGTCGTGGCCCGCGGCTGCACGTTTGAGATGACGGACCCCACGGATGATGCGCAAATGCCGTTTGCGTGCCGGGATGCTGTGGTGGACTTTGCGGGCTGCAGCTTCGTGAAGCATGTCGCGGACTACACGGTGGGTGCTCAGACTGCTCACTCAACACCACACATGTTCTGGATGTATGCGCTTTGATGCGACAGAGCCATGCCGCAGGCTTGCGTACGTTGCAGAGGGTCCTGCCAACGCAGCACAGATACTCACATGTGGAGTCGTGTGCTGCGCAGAGCCTCATGCGCTGTGATGCCCGCTTCAACCGCTGCAGCTTCCTGGCCACAACGTGCGTGTGCTTGCGTGCGGCTGCTGAAATGGCGCATTGCGCATGTCAATTTACAGCCAAGAATGTTGCTACTGGATATTCCCTTGTGCACAGCTTGATAGTGGTGCATGTAAGCGGATGCACCAGTCTGTGCGCGCAGCTCATCACAGAAGGGCTGTGACGGGCATCTGAGGATGGATGGATCACGCGCAAGCTTCAAGGGCTGCTACATGCAGGTGCACTGATGTCGCGCAGCTCCTGGCCGCGGTTTGACATGTTGCACGAACTGTGAACGCTGTCATCTCCTGACGGGGCTTTCCCATCAGAACATACATCAATAATCCTGCAGCTGTGCATGGTGTGCATGCGCAGGACTTTACCCTCTGTGTGTCAACGACTGACACTGCGGACGAGGATGACTCAGAGGTCAGCAGCGATGATGAGGAGCCCATTGACCAGCCACGGCCGCCACGTGCAAGCTACACTCCAGCAGGGGTGGACCCAAAAGCCCCAAGGCTGTCGATGCAAGGCTGCAGCATGGCAGCCCTGCACGAACCGACCTGCATCTTGGCGCAGTGGGGGGCGGCCGTGCACATCTCAGCCACGCGCTTCTTTGCCTCACCGCGTGGCGACGTTGAGGGGGATGGGGTGCAGCGTGCCGATGCGGTGGTGGAGATGCACATGGGCGCGCAGCTCGTTGCTGAAGACTGTACGTTCCTGGGGGATGTGGCTGCCGCGGGCGAGCTGCTGCCCGCAGTGCACGCGTTCTGTGAGGCGCAAGTGGAGCTGGTGAGGCGACTGTGCTGGCGCTGTGCCTGCACGCTGTCATCGACCCTGTACCTGGATCAAGTCGTTCAGGCGCATCATGTCCTTCTCAGCCCTGTGCCATGCATCCCTGCTCCCCCATGCGTGCTGTGCACAGCACCTTGTGACGTGCATCCTGCTGCTTTTGTACACCATCCACCACCTGCACTGCATCAGAAGGAACTGACTGCTTGCAGTGCTGAACTACTGTGACTGCAGCTGCGCTGCGAGTTCCAGCAGCTGACAGCTGTCACCAGCTACCATGCACATGCCAGCATGCAGCACTGCGTGATAACGCAGACCCACCAGCCTGCGAAGGCAATCATGGCTCTGTACCCCAAGGACCCTGACGCACAGGACTCGCGCTGCGGTGCCGCATCAGAGGCTGATGGCGCTCACCCATCGTGCCCTAGCAGTGGCAGCCCTCCTGCACCATCCCAGCCCCATCACCGGCCAGACTCGGTCCCTGCAGCAGGCACGTACGCTGCCACTATGACAGGCTGCAAAGTGGGCGGCCTGGGACTCTGTGGATGCGAGCCGGGGGCAGGGGAAGCCACACCAGATTGGATGGCCCAGGGCGTGGTGGTCGCACAACCTTTCACGGGGAGTGCTGAGCAGGTGCTGGGGCGGGCGGCCCTGCCATGTTGCACCTGTGGCCCGCTGCCCCCGTGGTGCCCAAACCCTGAGGTCCAGGATGAGGAGCAGGAGGCAGCACGTGTGGCTGCGCTGTTGGGGGCGGGGGTTGCAGCCGCCGCAGCAGCCAAGGTCAACAAGGACAGGAGCAGCCCAAGGGACGCCCAAGGGCAGGGCTCGGACCAGGCTTTGGGCACGGAGGAAGGTGCAGCACAGCGCAGGCAGGCGAAAGCTCAGCGGCGGCTGGCAGCAGCACAAGCGCTGGAGCGGCTGCGTGCAGCGCAGGGGGCAGGGGCAGGGGCAGGATCAGGGGCACCTGTGGCGACGGGCAGCTGTGCCACCAGTGCCGCAGCCACTCGGCCTGAGCCTGAGCAGCCTGGTATGTTTAAAGCCTGTGAGTACTGCAGGCGGGGCCCGCCCCCCGGCATGCGCAAGCTGTTCCTCTGCCGCGGGTGTGAGGCGGTCAAGTACTGCAGCATGCCTTGTCAGGCGGCCCACTGGCATGTGCACAAGCCAGTGTGCAAGGCGGTCAGGAAGGCGACACGCATGCTGGGCTTGTGAGCCAATGGGGGTATGTCAATGGTCCACGGTGGTTGCAAGTGAGGGAAGGAGCAAGCCTAGCCAGTGAACAAGGTCTGAAGCTGCATATCAAATTGTAAAGGAAGAGCTTCGATTGCACATTGTTGCTGCGACACAACTTGACACTTGAACACAAGACATCAGCAGGCTAGCATGGCTCGGCTAAACAAACCGAAGACAGACTTCATCAAGGTGAGCCTGCGCAAGCTGCGTACAAGTTGCCGCCGGAACCCTTGTCTAACTCTGGTCGTCTTTGTGCAGCTTAACCGCATAAAGCGTCAAGAAAAGAAAAAGCAGGTTGGCGCAGCTGTGGTGAGCGTGGGGATTTGCGGCAGGTCTGGCACTTTCCCGCTATGCACATGCAGCTTGCATGTGCCACGCTGCATGGGCAGTGCGCATGGCGTATGCCTGCAAGGCCTACATGCCATACCAGCAGTATGCACATGCCCTGGCACAACAAGTCTGTAAGCGTGTATTTGACATGCATGGCTTTGCAGAAGGGAGCCAAGGCGCAGCAAGCAGTCTCAGGCAAGCGCACAAAGAAGCATGCACGCAAGGTGGAGCACCGGGCACGCATGCTGCAGAAGTGGGAGGAGGAGAAGCAGAAGAGTGAGGCAGAGGAGGCAGCCAAGGCGGCTGTAGAGGACGTGCCAATGGCCAAGGCCAAGGCACCAAGGACGAAAAAGAGCAAGAAGGGTGGGGATGCGATGCAGGAGTGAAATAAAGAAAGAATGCGCCAGGTACTCGCTTGGGTTGGGTTAGAGTGGGCCTGCAATGCATCTGCCATCCTGCCAGCGGGGACATGAGGAGCGATTAACATGACACGACATGTGCAGACATGACGTGTGCAGGGGGCATGTACATTTCGGGTGGGGTGCTGGAAGCACAGAAGGTTCAGATACATCAGGATGCACATGCTGACCTTTGCAAACGAGCACAGCAGCGTGGTGCTGTCACTGCCTAATATGGTATGCATGGGAAGGTATGGCGCTGTAACACAGAGCACGAGCCACCCATGCCTCACCAACCTGCTCCCAACACTGTGACAGCGTGTCCCGCCCTCACCCCATCTCACCCCAGGCGCGGTGCCTTGTCCACATGCCCTGGCACGTCCCCCCCATCCCCCGCAGCCCCTCCTGCACCAGCCCCTGCACCTCCATCCTCTTGCTTAACTAGCGGCAGCCGCTCAAGGCCCGCCTCAAACACCTGCTCACCATCCCCATCCAGCTTCACACCGTCTGCCTTGACCTCGCCCACACCCCCTGCACCACCACCACCTGCCTCACCCGCGTCGGCCGCGGGGGGTGGGCGCGGCTCCTCGGGCACGATCTCCTGAAGGGTGTGTGAGGACCAGCGCGATTGTGTGAAGGCAAACATCAGAAACATGTGCGTGTGCACAGAGCTTGTACGACGTGTGTGTGCACAGAGCTTGTACGCAGCAGCCGTGTACGATCGAATGAAGAACGACACAGTGCAGAGCTAGCGCCGAAACCGGTTGATCAGATGCACATGCACGCTGCACATGGCCGCGTTGAGGGCGGCGGGCAGCGGCTGCTCAGCTTGCCAAACCTGACACATGAATGATCGCCCATGATGAGCCAGCAACAACAACAACCCCAGCAAGCACACCGGGCACACACCGCAGGCAGGTGGTGCAGCGCATCCTCCAGGTCCTCCTCATCATCACTGCTGAACCACTGCTCCTCCTCCAGCCCCACCACATCCACCTCCACCCCCGCGTCGCCCTCGCCGCACCCCTTCCCCTGCTCCTGAGCACGCAGCGAGTCGATGTGGCCCGACGCGCCCTGCGCCCACACAACACCACCAACGCCGCACGGTGAGCACAGCCGCTGAGTGTTTTCCCTGGTGACATCTGATGGCAGCATATCGCCAGGCTCCACCTGCTAGCGCACCACACACCTGCAGTCTACCCCCCACTATACATCAACCACCAAATCATCTGACTGCATCAGTGCCCACAGCAGCAGCCAAGCACCATGAAACACCCACCGGCGTGGCCCAGTCAAACTCATCCTCGCGCTCTACATACTCGGCATTCTCCTCCAGCTCCTGCACATGGTGGCAAGTGCCGTCAAAATGTCAACCTGGACTTGCATGCCCATTGTGCATGGGTCAACCCATTGTACCCCTAGATGTACCAGCCCTCTCTTTGGGCCACAACTGTATCATGTAGCACACTAGCTGGCATGCAGCGCGCACGTCACGATATGGCTTGCATCAACATCATAGAAAGCAGGGGTGCGGGGAGGGGTTGATGAAGGGGGTGGGGGGTGGGGAGCCAGGTCAGTCGGTACATCCAGGTTCAGCGCACATCACTGCACCATGCCACGTGCCTTGAAGTCGGGCGCAAACGCGCTCCAGTTCTCCGTGTACACCAGCGCCCACACCAGGACGCGGCCGCTGCTGGACAAGGACACCAGGCAGGAGCGCGTGGGGTGCCACGCCACAGCTGTCACACCCTCCTTGGGCCCTGACGCAGAGGGTGAGACAAGCACAGGTTAGACCGGCAGATGGGCTGGACGCAGCAACACACGGCTTGCTGCCATGGTCATGATGCGCAAGCCCTAGAAGTGGTTCCACTGAATTCAGCTGCTGTGTGATCCTGGAGCAGGCGCTGATAATAGAGGCACGCTGTGCCTTCTCACCTTCACCTCATCTATCCCGCCAGTGCGAACTGAAAGGAACCTCTGGCTGAACCCCAAACACAGCGATCAGCGCTGAACATGGATTTAACACACAAGGCCCACACTGCCTCCATACCCCCCTCCCCCGCAGCTGCTCACCCTCCAGGATGCGCTCCATGTTGCCCAGCACGCGGTTCCACACGTACATGATGTGCTGCGTGCGCGACGCCATGCACGCGAGCACGTGCTCCGCATCCGCTGAGAAGCACACGTCGCCCCACAGCATGCGCTCCACCGCGTTCTGGAACTCGCGGCCGGGGAGCAGCACCGCCGGCGCGTCCCACAGCAGCGACCCGCTCTTGATGGCCTGAGCATGCAGCAGCAGCGAGTGCATGCCGCATGTAGGATCGGCAGCACGTGCATGTCTTTGCCGGCAAGGTAGCGCTTCGGCAGCGGTCTCCAGCAACTAGCAATTCCCTACACTTCGGCCCCCAAGATAGCAACGTGCGTCAGTACCCGTCGTGCATGCTGACATGACTGATGCACAGTGCACCGCGCACCTTGTTGTCAAGCACGCCGTGGTCCTTGAGCCGCGCCATGGCTGCGCTGTGCTCCAAGGCCACCGGCTGCTCCCCACTGGGCCCCAGCCCAACTGTCCCAAACGTGGCGCGTGGCAGCACATCAAACAGCCGCACGACGCGGTCCTGGCAGTTGGCCAGCAGGTGGTTGCCCTTGCGGTTCAGCTTCAGCCCCAGCACACGAACGCTACCTGGCAGCTGCGGTGGAGCACACAGCACGCCGCACCACAGATGCAGCATGTGTCGCAAGCTGTGGGGGGCCCCATTGAGTAGGCCACTGTTGCATCAGGGCGCCAGCTGTGACACTATGCGCAGCACACGTTTGTGCAGGCCGGGCAAATACATGATGTCAAATCATGTGTGGTAAGCGTACATGCGTGCATGCCATCGCACCTTGACCACATCCAAGTACGAGAGGCTGGGCACATCCAGCACTGAAATGATGCCGCCCTTCCCATGCCCCACGAACAGCATGTCTCCACTTTTACTGAACGACACGATGGGTGCTTGCCCTGCCTTGCCTGAGGCTGCACCTTCCGCATCTGCAACCACACATGTGCAGGGGGTGGAGATGGCCACCCGCAGCAACCATGCGCGCAATGCACACAAGTCACACAAATGCATATCCACAGATGCACTACCGACAAAAGTAGGAGTGACACCGGCTGCATGCAAGCATTGTTCCTGAAGTTGGCTTCCGCCAACCGCGCAGCATCAGCGCGGCGCTGGGCTGGAGGCACCCACCTAGCGCCACCAGCGGTATTTGCTGCTCCTTTCCTGACTCAAGGTCCACCAGTAAGGGCGGGCCTGACGCGAGGCTGACTGCGCAGCGCCATGGCTGCCGGGCGCTGAGAGACACGTGTGTCACAGCCGCAGGCAGTGGCACCTGCAACGCTTGCGTGCCGTTCACGACGTCCCACAAGATGAGGCTCTGATCCGCTGACCCCGATGCCAGGTACTTGCCGTTCCGCGACCAGCACACGCTGGTGACTTGTGCACTGCGGCCATGGTGTGAGAGACTAGGCAGTGTTAGTGGCAGATATGCGCAAGTGGAGTGCATCGCAGAAGGCACTGCTTGCACCTTGCACTACTTGCATGAGCGCATCATGCCTTGCAGTTTGCACATGTGCTGCGCGCACCTGTGCCCAGAATAAATCCTGGCAACTCCTCTTGTTTCAAAATCCCAGATGACCACCTGCCCTTGGTGTGTTCCGGCTGCATGACATGCAGCACCAGGCTTTGATGTTGCCAATCAAACATGCAGCCACTTCCTGCAGAAGCAGCATACCTGCTAGTAACGTCCCACGCCTGTTGAATGCAATGCAGGTCGCTGTGCCGTGTTCCAGGTACTCCTCGATGATCTCTGGCAGCTGGCAGCTTTGAAATGGATCTGCGGCGCACCACTCAAAACAAGTTTCATTATCAACATGGCGCATAAAACTCGCCGAAGCAGACGAGGAAAACGCGATTTTCTGTACCTATCAATCTCCGATTCATCCTGAATGGCACCTGAGCTCCCTGCAGCCAATCGTGCAAAGGCTGAAGATAAAAGGAACAGAAGTACATTTGTAAGTACATGTAGGGCTAGGGTTTATGTATGAATACCCTTACCTCGTAACGGTGATATCGCCTTCAACGCGTTGAGTTTGTGATCTGGCTGCCCAGAGTCGGACCGTTCCACAAATGCTTGCACAATGCAGTTTGCGAAGGAGCTGTTGAGTCAAGCCGTAGCTAAGGGTCAACAACTGCAATCCCAGCTCCAGGCGGTTGCGTCTAGTGAAGCCCTTGCACAGGCCCGAACAAAAATCCTGTCTGCCAGTGGGTCGACGGAAGGTTCAAGCCAGGGAGGCACCTCATTGACGGTGCAGATCCCACTTAGCACAGAAGTCAAAGTTCATAGACTCAAGCAAGAGCTTGCGGCATCGCGTATCAACATCGATGGGCTTAAACGCATCGCGTTCCATGGTGTTCCGGACAGCGAGCCAGCTCTGCGAGCGGTAGTGTGGAAGGTGAGGCATCATGGTGCGCCACCATGCAAACGAGCATGCTGCAGCACCATGTTGAGCATGTTTTGTTAGCAAGTCTGCATGTTTTGGGCGTGCACACTCCATCTACCGCAGGTGATTCTGGCCTACCTGCCACCCAGTCCTGATGAGTGGGCGCAAAACCTGGCACGCCGCCGCACCGAGTACCACGTGTTTTGTGATGTGGGTGTAGAATACACAAGGCAACAATTGCCCAGAGGCCCAGCAGTGTTCTGTGCGTTTCTATTTAATGTGTGTTGGGTCATCCTGCCGATGACCTGTAGCCAGCGTCCACAGGCTGTGTTGTTCGTCTTGTGCAGGAGCTCATCATCGACCCCAAGAAGCCCATGCAGGCGGAGCTGGCCGCGGCCAACGCAGCTGCCAGCCCAGCTCGGCCTGCAGCACACCCAGACGCATGCCCTCTGGGCCCTACGACCTTGGCACTGGAAGAGGTGCCGGTGGGGATAACTTGTAGTGATGTCAGACTGCGGAGCGCTTGGCTGCTACCAGTATGCCTCTGATGCTTAGCTCAGAGCACACATCTGCGTGTTGTTGGCTGCCACCGCAGGGGTTGGCTGGGGCAGCAAGTGCAGACCCACTCTCACCACAGCCGCTAGCAGGCCAGGATGTGACGTCAGTGGACCACCCGCTATCTCTTGATGCGGGGTCACGCTGGAACACGTTTTTCCAGGTGGGGTGGATAAGCCACACACAATAGAGTCACAATTTCATTGCATGGGCCAACTTGCGCTGCGGATGGGGTGCGGATTGGCTGGTGTCTCCAAACAGAAAAGGTCATGGGGACAAGCCACTGAGGCTCAGAAGCCCATGGCCCTGATGGCCAGGGAACTGAAAACGGGCCAGAAATGGGCTGGGAGGTACCAGCTGCAAGTGCACACTGTGCCAGGCGTGTGATCGATACCTCTGTTTGGCCTCCAGCATCATAGTTATGAAATGCTCATCCAATGTCTGGTTCTGTTTATGGCACAACACGCAGGACTCGGAGACACTGGAGCAGATCACGCGCGATGTGGTGCGCACGCACCCTGACATGCACTTTTTTACAGGCGACACAGAGGAGGCTGAGCTGCATCGACAGGTGCGCCAACGCTTGCAACAGCATGCTCGCCTGCACGAGAGTCAACCCACTGCCGTAGATGTTTGAGCCATATTGATCAGGCACCCAGCTCATGAGCACTTGCTGAACTGGCCGCGTTTCCTGCTCCACTGCCTGCCATCCAACAGGAGATGCGCCGTGCGCTGTTCATGTACGCCAAGCTCAACCCTGGCCTGCGTTACATCCAGGGCATGAATGAGCTGATAGCACCGTTGTATTGGTTGTTCAAGAATGACCCCGACCCCATTGCAGCACAGTACGCGGAGGCGGACGCGTTCTGGTAGGTGATGTAGGTAAATGAGACCTGCAGCTCCCTTCAAAACTTTGAGGAGCTGCAGGAGTTGGGAAGCGTATACCCCATCATGCCCGTTGTGCGCAGGTGCTTCATGGAGCTCATCAGCGAGTTCAGGGACCACTTCTGTGCACAGCTTGACAACGCCCAGACAGGGATCCGTGCGACCATACGGCGGCTGATGCAGGTGCTGCAGCATCATGACTACAAGCTTTGGCAGCACATAGAGGTTGAATGCAAGGTGTGTGCCATGACGGTTGTGGAAGGCTGTCGATGATGGGGGAGGAGGGGGGCCTTCACTGCACAGTCCTCGGTACAGTGTCTGCCTCATTAGGGATGCGAGCTCTGGATGTTGGCCGGCCTGGCTTGCATGCCAAAGGGGAACGCATGACAGGGCACACGTTATGTGACACCTGATCGCGTGTGGCACACCACAGGTAGACCCGCAGTATTACGCCTTCCGCTGGATCACGCTGCTGCTGAGCCAGGAGTTTGCATTCCCCGACACCCTACGCATCTGGGATACAATCCTGTCAGACCCTCACGGACGCATGGACTGCCTGCTCCGCGTGTGCACCGCGATGATCCTGCATGTGCGGGACCGCCTAATGGCAGGGGACTTCACCGTCATCATGAAGACGCTGCAGCGGTACCCACCTGTCGACGTAACTGTACTGCTGCGGCTCGCAGCATCTATGGCACCATGCAATGAGGTGCTAGGGTCGCCAGTGTGATGTAATGCCTGTTGGGTGCGGTAGGCCGGAGCCTGCACAGGGTGTTGTTACACTGGCAGCAGCTGGCAACAGCCATGTGTAGACAGATGCACAGGTAGATGAAGTAATTCAAGGCTTAAGAAGGGATGCCCAACGTGGGCAGCTACAAGGGCTGGGCGTGAAGGTGACCTTGCACCCAAGAATCGAGCTGGGTGGGCCATGAACCGCCAATATACGCAATACTCTCACGGCGTAATGATCTATTGAGCGAAGACCCCGAAAAACCCGGACCTCATTGTCGATCTGCAATGAGAGTGCAAGGAGAAACTCCGTGCAGGACGCCTAGTTCGTTGCATTCAGCCAAACAACGAAAAATGGCCATGTCCGTGCGCGCCTCCGTGTCCAAGTCCGCCGTGAAGGCGCAGGCCCCCAAGCGCCAGGCCGTGAAGGTCCAGGCGGTGTCCCAGAAGGCCATCGCTGCCGCCGGCGTGGCCACTATGGTGGCTGCCTCCGTTGTGGCCCCCGTGAGTAGGGTCACCTCAGAAAGCTCGGGACCGAGATGATGTTGTAGAGGAGCCAGCGGAGAACCTGCGCTTGGCAGCTTCATATCAGCTAAAGATGCCCATCCAGCAGCGTTTTGAAAGGGGAGGATGGCGCGGGGGTGCAGGTTCGGGAGCGTGATGACAATCAGTGCACGCGCGGGAATCCAGCGCCACACTGATAAATGGGGAAACTTCGATCAGTAATACACGTTCGCAGATCGCCAGCGATGGTGTTACTGGGCCAGCAAGGATTGACAGCACAGATGCATGCCGAGTGTCATGGGCTTGTATGCGATGGTGCAGCAGCAGCATTGCCGCACTCTCTACTTGGGTTTGATGCAGTTGTGGCATCATGTACACATGCAGTCCGAGGCCGCCAACGTGATCTCCACTGTGGCATCCGCTGCCTCTGGGTACCCCTTCGTGCCCCCTGCATGGGCGCCCTCCGTGTTTGTGCCCCTGACCGGCCTGGTGCTGCCCGCCGTCGGCATGGCGTGGGCCTTCACCTACATCGAGGTGCGCAGAGTGGCTGTGGGGCGTGGCATGTTGTTGAAACTGGTGTAATTGCTGACCCATCTGGCTGTACATGGACAGCGGATGCAGTTTAGGTGCCATGTGGTATAATTTATGTGCTCTGTGTATCGCTGCCTGCCACCTGTGCCTGCAGAAGGAGAAGTAAATGTTGTCACCTGCGGTGCCAGCAAGTGGGTGGGGGTTCTTGTGGGGGCGGGGCTCTGAATTTCATAAGGCAGACATGTCAGAACACGCAGCAACTGCTGCTACTGAATGCTAGGCATTCCTCTGTGGCGCTTGGAAAGGAGGGAGCTCGCATGGTGCGCCTGGCGAGATTTTGATGGTTGGCTAATGCCTTGAGAGACGAGGCTGTAACAACCGGTTCCGTGAAAATTTCTGCAGCGCTGCTTGCGGCACTTGTTCACTCTGTCGGTCACTGACAGACAACCACAGTCATGTCAATGCTCTCAATAACAAAGATGCAGCTGGCAATCACACACATCGACACATGTCACAGCACATTAGCAGCTGAAGACAAATTTGCAGAACATGATGCAGCACGCAGGCTGGCCATTTGCCTCCACTGTACATCAAAACAGCAGCTAAACATGTAGTTGCATGATGCTGGCAATGCACGGTTTGCGGCAGTGCTGCAAAACTGCAAGTAGACAGCACGCATGGACCTACAATGTTGCATGCAGGATCTGTGTTACAAATTCGGAGCAGAAAAAGTCGTCCCATGAGCAACCAGCAGCTCCCATTCTGCGCGCATTGAGCCCCTCCACCCCAAAACAATGCCCACCCATATATCATCCCCAGCCCAAACCATCCCAGGAAACGAGGCTAACATGATCGTGGGGCATGTGCATGTGCATTGCACACATGGAAAACGTGCTGCACTGCGCCGCCAGCCACTGACCCCACATCCCTGCATGTGGGCCTGCCTCATTGACCACATGCCTCCACTGTCTGTGCAGTAATGTCACCACATCCTGTTTCGCTTCACGATGTGCTGCATGAGCTGCATGCCTACACAATGGATGCCTCAACCTCCACGCCTGAAGGTGGGATCCACTGCATCATCGCCTCCACGGTCTGTGCAGAAAGATTCTTCAGGTCGACCAACCTGCGCGCAGCACGCCCCGATCCAGCATGAGCGCACATGTGGATATGAACCACAACCCTGACCATGAGGAGGCCATGCGGCCTAGGCGCTTACCTGTGGTGCGTGCGGACCTCAAAGTGCTCGCGGGAGTCCTTGTTAACGTGAGGGGACCGCAACACACAGTACACCTTCTTGCGGGTAGGCAGCATGACCGGGCCCTTGAACTCGGCGCCAGTCACGCCAGCGATGGCCCGGACCTGGTTGACGGCGTCCGCCAGCAGGTCGGTGTCATAGCCGCGCATGCGGACACGCAGGCGCACGTTCTC
Organism: Haematococcus sp. NG2; assembly: GCA_004335575.1. Lineage (NCBI taxonomy): Eukaryota > Viridiplantae > Chlorophyta > Chlorophyceae > Chlamydomonadales > Haematococcaceae > Haematococcus > Haematococcus sp. NG2. Next base: position 823,461 of record QAXD01000014.1, on the reverse strand, counting down.
AGAGGCGATGGGGACAGCAGCAGAGGTGGCCCCAGACACATCGACCTCATCCCCAAAGTCGTTGATGGTAAGCTCAGCTGCACGGGCAACAACATTGCGGGCTGGCTGGCACACAATCCGCTGGGTGGAGGACAGGCAGGGGCGGGGGACCGCCTTGGCGGCAGTGAAGGGCTGCGCCCGGGCAGCACGCAGAGCAGCCATTTGAACCTCTGAAGACGACCTGTTCAGCAGCAGGCTTTACCATAGGGTCTAATGAGGGTCTTGTTTCATGAGCACAGTTTGGTGAAGTCCAGGAGCCAATGTAGCACTAAGCATGCAACGCGTAGGAACTGTCGCATGATGCATCCAAATGCACATCGCTGGTCCATTCATATCCATCGCCCAAGCCACACAAAGAGCTGATGCCGCACGCCAGCAACATAATGTGTTGATTGAGCTGTACAATGCAACATCACGCCGTGCCTGAGGGTGCAGTGAGAACTTGCACGCGCCAGCTTGCTTGCAAAAGCAGATGTTGATTGCCTCCCGTTTGTCTTCATCTCTGCGTGGAAGCCACTGCTGGGAGCTTCGTTCCAAACCGTCAACCTGAAAGACACACACCTGCTTGGGGAGGGATTGTGATCATGCGCACCCAGTTATTATTATTCGATAATTCGTAAATGCACAACGTTCGAAGGCCCTCCTAACTTGATGATGTGAAGGAACAGCTGCTCACAGCATGTCGCTGCGCGACAGCGCTGGCAGCGGTCTTAACATCACGCTGGGAGCCGGTGTAGGACCTAGCATTTTACAGAAACAGGGTAGCTTCAATGCAAACGGGACAAATGCTGCAGGAGGGCTCGCGCGTTCGGGCTCGATGGCACGGACTGGCAGCTTTGGACGCTCCGGTTCCATGAAAAGCCCTTACGGCCTGGCTGGGTCTGCAGGAGCATCTGGCATGGTGACAAGTGCGTGTGCATACGCCATGCAGAGGAACACACCTCCTTGGCAGCACTGCAACCGTGCTGCGTGCCTGCTCTTGCAGCTGCACGCTAACAAGAGCAGAGCCCTGTCACGAATTTGTTTCTCGACATGGCGCGTAATCATAGCAGGTGCCCCCAAGAGCGGGACGGACCCAAAGGCAGCACTGCCTGGCCATTCAACAGTGTCCCTCAGCCAGAAGCTGGCAGCCACGCGGGAAGCATTCAGGGCAGCGCAGCTGGGAAAGTCGGTGGATTCAAGCGGGGTGCGTCTCGTGCGCGTGCCTGATTGTACAAGTGCTGCCTGGCGGCCTGCCACAAGCCATGAACCGCTCACCCCCGCAGCTAAGCATGGGTCATCCCCACCGCCCCACCATCCAAGGCAGCACGCTCACACATGTGATTGGAATTCTGACCTGAGTGATCACTTGCCCTGGCTTTGCACCACAGCGGCCAATGAGCGCGGGGCGGCCCATGAGTGCCGCCCGAGGGGCGGGTGCAGTGCGCGCATCAGATCCTGGACCGCCAGTGCGCAAGGAGGGCCAGCGACCAACAGCCTACGTATGCTATGTAAGTGCACACTGCCCATCATGATAGTTTTCACCTGATACATGGCGTGCACTGCGGTCAACTCTGGTCTGATGGTTCCTGTACTGCTCATTGAGCCCACGATCATCGGCGGTCGGCATCTGACCTGCATGATACATGTCAACATCCTGTCATCGCAGCTGTGCGGTGCCCAGTTTGGCAGCAAGTCGCTGTTTATTCACATTGGGCAATGCCAGAAAAAATGGGTCATGGTCGAAGAGGCCAAGCCAGCAAGGGAGCGCAGGTACGCGGCACGCATGGAGGGGGTCGCCACCGTCTGTGGTCATCTGTGTGCGGCCATGCAGCCATCACCATAACACGCTCCTTCAACACTTGTATTGGTGGATGTGATGAGTTGACGCACGTGTGGCTGGCTGGCTGCAACCTGCAGGCCCCTGCCACCGCCCCCACCAGAGGTGCAGGCTGGTGAGCTGCCCACGGACCAGGCTGGGATGGACGCATTCAACGCAGCCATGTTCCAGTACTGGGACAAGGTGTCGCTGGTTGGGTGCCCCATCTGTGGCCGCACATTCAGGTACCTTCACAGCTGCGATGCTGCAGCTTGCTACATGAGATGCTGCACAGATGCATCAGATGCTGCAACCATCGCACCGCGTGATACTGAGTTACTGACCCATGTGACCTCACACTGGCCTCACAGGCCGGACGCGTATGAGAAGCACGTCAAGGTGTGCACCCCTGACAACCCGGGAGGGCCGCTGGGACCGGGAAAAGCACCCCCAAGGCCGGCAGCCAAAGGCACAGCTGCAGGTGCTGGTGCACGCGCAGCGAGTGCACGTGGCGGGGGTGCTAAGGTCGGCGGTGGTGGCAGCAGCAGTGGGGGTATGGGTGGTGGAGGAGGCATGATGTCCAAGCCGCGTGCATTCACGTGCTACCTGTGTGGCCAGCAGTGAGTGTCCGTGACGCCGCTCTTGGTAGATGACTGTATGGTACCTCACGTCATGTGATCAGGGCGGAATGTCTGCCCCCGGGTGTGCTTCATCGTGTATGTGTCATTGCTGCATGCGGTATTCATTACTTACTTTAGTACTAACCTTAGCATCTTGCTGTTTGTTCCTTTTGCCAGGTACGGGAGGTCGTCACTCTTCATCCACATCGGGCAATGCCAGAAGAAGTGGGTCATGGTGGAGGAGTCAAAGCCCAAGCGCGAGCGGCGCCCACTGCCCCCGGTGCCCCCTATCTTCCAGGGCATGGAGGAGCTGCCCACTGATTCACAGGTGAGGGGTTGCGCAGCACCTGGATCTGCCTCCTGCTGCTGCCCTGTTCCTGGGGTTGGCACAGGTCATGTGCTGCAGAGATCCAGAGGTGAAATGGTCCTGATGTAACGCGGCAGAGATGACCATTGTGGCTGTAGTTGTCAGGCATCTGTTGGTGCGGCATGCAGAATCCGGCAGATTCTGCATGTGAAGGCTGCAGCAGATAATCCCCGTGGCAATGGCTGGCAACAGCGCTACCGCCATGATGATGTGCACTGCCAGCTTACCGCGCGTGTGCTGTGCAATGCTGTGCCACAGGCAATCGATGAGTTCAACGCGGCCATGTACTCCTATTGGGACAAGATCTCGCTCATGGGCTGCCCCATCTGTGGCCGCACATTCAGGTGAGGGAAGGTCCATTGGCGCCGATTATACAACACAATCGATTGTTTTTGTCAGCATTCAAACACCCGATAAAGCGACCAGGCGACACCCTGGATAGCGATGCTGCGGCACTGCAACTGGGGGCCGCAATGCGATACACGATCTCTGCATTCAATCGGTGCTGCTGGTGCTGTGTGGGTATGCATCACAGGCCGGACGCGTATGAGAAGCACGTCAAGGTGTGCACCCCTGACAACCCGGGAGGCCCACTGGGCATGCCCAAAGGAGGTGCTGCGGCCGCGCGCGCAGCAAGTGCACGTAGTAAGCCTGCAGGTGGTGGCAGTGGTGGTGGTGGCGGCCGCGGTGGCGGTGGCGGTGGCAACTACAGCCAGCGTCCGCGTGCATATGTGTGCTACTTGTGCGGCCAGCAGTACGGCAGCCAGAGCCTGGCCATCCACATCCCGCAGTGTTACGAGAAGTGGCTCAAGGTGGAGAGCCAGAAGGACAAGTGAGTTAAGGGCTGTGAGACTCTACAGACACTGCCTCTTGGAGCTCTTAAGAACTAAAACCAAAGCAGCTCCCTAGTCGCCTCCCATCTTGTCCATGGCTGTGTGAGGCAACAGTACCGCGCCTCTGCCCCTTCAAAAGCTTGCTAGTGATGCGGTGCTGCTCTGTGTGTTGTGCCTGCGTGGCTGTGCTGCATGACAGTCTTTCAGCAGACCCCTCGCACCACAGCCCCCCTGCAGCCACTGACAAGATCCCTGCCAACCCATGGGTCTGCCACTCCAACAAGCACACCCCACAACCCCCTTGCAGGAAGGACCGGCGCGAGCCACCCCCTCCACCCCCCGAGCTGGACGAGCCACTGCCCACCACACCCGAGGGCATTGACGAGTTCAACGCCAAGATGTTCAGCTACTTCAACGGCTCGTCCCTCATGAAGTGCGCCCACTGCGGCCGCACCATGCGGCCCGAGGCGCTGGCCAAGCACCAGAAGCTGTGCACGGCAGAGAACCCCATGAAGGGGGGCACGGGCGTTGGGGGGGGCGGGGGCGC
>QAXD01000014.1:794783-819248 GCA_004335575.1 Haematococcus sp. NG2 | reverse complement strand
GCAGCGGCGGCCAAGGCCGGGGCGGGCGGCAGTGCAGGCGGCGGCATGCCGTCTGAGTACACAGATGAGGAGCAGGTGCTGGAGGAGTGTGCACACTGCGGGCGCAAGATGCGGCCGGATGCGCTGGCCAAGCACAACCGGGTGTGCACGGCAGATAAGCCGATGAAGGCCATCCGCAGCTCGGGCGCATCAGCCGCCGCTGCCACCCCACCGCCATCCACACCAGCTGCTGCAGCGGCGGGCAGCAATGGCGCACCTGCATCTCCACCCTCACCCAGCCCACCCACACCCACACCACCCAGTGCACCGCGGTCAGGCGGTGGGGCACCTCGGCGGAGCGGATCTGTGCCTGGTGCCAAGCCGCCTGCAGCTGAGGTGCGGCTGAGGTTGTGAGGGCAGTTGAAGCGGCGGGTGGGGGCATCAGGGGCTGCGGTGCAGGCTGACATCACGTTCTGACCCCTCACACACACAACCAATCAACCAGTTGGGCACGTGCAGCTCATGCTGCGGGGTGTTGACATGCGTGTGTGTGCCTGTCCTGCCTCACCCTGGCCCTGCAGAGCCCCGGGCCAAGTGCAGGCAAAGCCGAAGACAGCCTCGGGGCAAGTGGTGGAGCAGGTGCAGGCGATGCAGAAGATGCAGATGAGGAGCCCTCCCCAGCGCGCGGCGCGTATGCCCTGCCTGATGATGCGGGCGGTGATGGCGGCGATGATGTGAGTGCACTACGCCTGCAGCCGGCAGCAGCCTGCAGCTGACGCCGTTATCACTCACAACCCGCTCATTTGCCGTGGTCCGCTGCAGCACATTTATGTATGGTGTATTCCCATTTGATGGTTCCCGTGTGACGCTGTCTGCGCTTGTGACAATGCCTCAGCTCGGGCATGACATGACTGTTGGTGGGTGCAGGGCGAGCGCATCCAGTGTGAGACATGTGGTCGTCGGTTCCTGCCCGAGGCGCTGGAGAAGCACTCGCGTGTGTGCCAGAAGGTGTTTGCATCCAAGCGCAAGCCGTTCAACATGGCGAAGCAGCGGCTATCAGGCACCGATGCACAGGTGGGGGTCCACATTTGAATAGCTGTGGGCATGCAAATATCCCATGCAGGACTGGGCGGCTTTGTGTTGCTTGTGGCTGATGTCCCCCCCTCCGTCCCTGCTGCACTGCACTCAAATGCTCCCCCAGGAATATCCAGCTGCACACTAAGCTGTGCATAGCGTTCTACCCTATCAGAATGTCGCAGCAACCCGCACCATCCATGTTTGATCGTTTGTCCCTGCTCACACCCTCGCAGGGTTTTGCCAAGCCTGGCAGGGCAGGTGCCACCACCATGCCCAGCGCTGCAGCCAAGGCCAATGGGTCAGGGGCGGGCCCGACGTCCACAAGCATTGCCCCGGGAGGGGGCGGCACCCCCAAGTGGAAGGCGCAGAGTGAGGCGCTGCGCTCAGCCATGGCCAACATGCGCGCCGTCACCAAGGCGCTGGCCAACGGGGAGGACATCCGGAACATTCCAGTGGTGCCCTCCGCGCCCGACCCCTCCTTCGTGCAGTGCCCCCACTGCGGCCGCCGCTTCAACCAGAAGGCTGCGGAGCGCCACATCCCCTCATGCGCCAACACAATGGCCAAGCCCAAGTTCCTCAAGGCCGGCACAGGTGGCAGCGGCCAAGGTGCACCCAAATCTAAACCTCTGCCGAGGTACTGAAGGTGCATGGTCGGTGCTCCAGCGCTCCAGGCAGCCCAGCACACGCAAGCTGCTGCTTCAGCAGTGCGGATACGGCCACGTGCTTAGATCAACACTGAAACGGGCTCCTAGGAAGATGGGAAACTGGACATCAACGGACTGCTGTGTATGGCACACAGGACCGAACACCACACAATGTATTGTGGATAAACAGGATGTAGATACAGGGCGAGCTTCATTCGGATTCATCTGCTGGCGGATGCTGGGCAACGGACACATTGGGACTGACAAGCACGTGGGCACACAGCAGAGCCAAGAGCGGCCACCTGCATATTCAGTATGTTACAGCCTGCATGTTTGGAGTACGAGATGTGGATCAGCTGCTGCCAGACAGCGAACAAAATTTCAAAACGCAGCAACAGATCATGCCTGTCTGCAGCATGCCAGTGCCAAATATTCCACTGCGAATGCCCACGCAGCAACAGGGAAAAAGTAAACGTCGCTTTGATGTTTGTCACACATTCAAGTAATGGTGAAAGTGAGACTAACAAACTTTATGAAGAATCAAATACACAAGGGGATGAAATGGGAGGATCACACCCAAAAGCTGCTGGCGACCTGTGCCTTCACTACTGCAGTGTATGCCCTGCCCATTGCCAAAGGATGTCCACTGCAACTGTCTGGTTGCTGGACATGTGTTCCGCACACATGCAAGCTTGTTCCATGTGTGCCACATGTGCAACCGTCCTGATAATTTCTACAGGTGTGTGCTTGTGTTCAGTGCACCGACATCACTGACCTGCACCTGACCCATCCAACTCCTCCTGCGCCCTCCCACCGACTCTGCTCAACTCTCACACACCCCACCTTCCCCTCTCCTCCTCTTGCCTCCTTGCAATCTTCTAGCATCTGGGAATGCTGCACGGGAACCATGGTGCGCTGCTGCAATGCACCTACTGCCACACCTGCGCACTGTGCATTGCACGTCCACTCCGCGCCAAAGCTCGGTTATGCCTGCACAGCTGCTGCGTTAGCGCCACCGGCAGCTGCTGCACTGGCAGCAGCTTCAAGGGCACCAGCACCATTGCTGCTGGCACCACCAGCACGCCCCAACATACCTGTGGGGCCCTGGTCACTGCTGTGGCTGGCAACCACCTCGTCCTCACTCCTCTGCTGTGACCAGGGCACAGGTGCTGGCTGCCCGCCGGCCCCAGTTCCATCGTCCTCAGACCGCAGGGGGCTGCGCACCGTGCGCGGCAGGTGGTCCGTCACACACATCTCACGCGTGCAGCCCTTGAGGATGCGCATGCTCTCATCCGTGAGCCGGTACAGCGCCTTGGTGTGCACCCACGCCACTGCGCCGTTGGGCCGCGCCTCCGCCTCGCTCGGCATGCGCTCCAGCACCAGCGGCTGTGTGGATAAGTTGGTAGCACCGGCCAGGTGCACGGCAAACACAGGGCACGCAGCAGGTCAGCGACAGATGAGTACAGCTTCAGCGCGTGGCAGCAAGCTCCTAGCGCTGACATCAGCAAGCGTACGGACGCGCGCACCCCTCTCCCCCATCCGCTTTGCCACCAACCCCTGGGTCCCTCCAGCATCCCCGTCACACCATGGTGAGCGGGGGCACATCCGCACCTCAGCATTGGGTGGGTTGTACACGTTGAGGAATTGGTCCACTGTCCAGTGGAACCAGCGCATGAGGAAGATGCGCAGTGCCAAGCCATGGGTCACCAGCACCAGGTTGGTGCGGTTGGCGAAGCGGCCCGCGTTGATGTCGCGGATGAGCTGCAGGTGCACGCACATGAAGGTGTACATAATGTCATGTTTCGGGTCAGCGTTTGGTGTGGCATGCATCGTGCCGTGCTGTGTTGTGCCTGTGTTGCATGGTGCTGTGTGGTGGCATTGGGTGCGATGTCGTGTTGTGTTGTGTTGCGGCCAACATCTATGCACCAGGCAGGGTCATACATGCCACCAGATGGTCCAAGCACTGCCCAGCACCAAGAGCTGCCCTCATCAACAGCCTATCTTTGCGCTGTCGTGGCTCACATGGTCTTCAAAGATGGTCAACCGGTCGTACACGTCTGCCCCACTCTCTCCATCTGGGAACCGGTAGAAGAAGCGGCCGAAGCGCAGCCGCTCCGCCTTCTCGCGCTGCTTTCCCTCAGGGTCTTGGAAGTTGCCAAAGTCTGCATGCGCATGGGCGTGATGTATGCGCACGCGCATTCCTTACAGCTGTGCGCCGTGCTTTAGACATGGGCTGCACCGCTGCAGTGCGCCCGGGCACACAACAGGGTGTCCCACACATCAAATATGCACCCCGTACCTTGCTCGCGCAGCTGCACCTCTTCTTGCACGCCCACGATGTGGTCCTGTCCAAATGCTGAGCTGATTTGTTCATATGTCTGCAGTGACCTGTGCATTTACAGCAGGGGCACAGCGCTCCACATCAGACTTGCTGACCCACCCAGCTCACAACACATACTCCATGAGCTGATCCGCCATGAAGTACCAGCCTGCCGCCTTCCTCCCACCTACCCTGTGTGGCGCACTGTACTGCATCCCTCCGTGCATGCACCCAGCTGCACATGCACGCAGCCCTCCACCTGCACCCACCGCTTGTAGGGCGAGGTGTAGAAGAACAGGCGGTAGTCCTGGTGGCCCCCCCGCTCCAGGATGTTCCGGATCTTCACTCCGGCTGCACGGGCCTGCTGCGTGCCGCGCACCGTCTGCACACGTGTGTACAGGTGCGGGAGGGCGGTCATGGGCAGTGCGCACCACGGGCAGCGTATGGATTCTCCAAGTGGTGGGTCGAACTGGACATCGCATCGTAGCAGCCCCAGCACCAGAGGCTGCATCATCTGCACAGGCCAAGAGGAGCAGCACTACCACCACCCATGTACACGCTCACGAGCGTGCAGCAGCTGCCAGTGCTGGTTCGTGTTGGCACGCACCAATGGGACCTGAGAGTCAGGGATGTAGGAATAGGCAATGTTGTCGATGTTGCCTTCGGACTCGGCGTGGCGTACGAGGAAGATGCGCTCCGGCAGCACACGGAAGTCACGCGGTGATGCCCCGCTGCATGTTAAGGCACGACCAGCAGGCATGGTGCAGTACGTCCGTGAGCAGTAAACAGTGTGTGGTTTCGGTGGTGTAGCATGAGTCGCCGTGTGCGACATGCTTGCTGCATGCACACAGCAGCTTGCAGAGCGTGGGAGAGCTGCTGCACAGTAGTCAATGCTGTAACAACACTGCTGACATTCCAGTTTTGTCACTGCTACTGGTCAGATTGTCTGTGCTCCTGAGACTGACAAGCATGACATGGCAGCTTGCTGCTAGACACTCACGCAGAGGTGGAGTGGAACCGGGCATCGAATAGCCCCAGCATACGCCGGTCACCAATGCCTGTGGTCACCAGGCACATGCCCAGTTGCCCATGAAGGTTGAGCACTGCATGCTCCCTGTGCATGCACCTGCTTGAGCCTGCTTCACATCAATTGCACTGCACACGCACCAATTGCTTGAGCTTCGAAAGGCGACCGTGCTGGCAGTGGCTGGGCCAAACTCGCGGAGTTTGCTCGGCTGGCTCTCAATTGTTGTTGTTGGTCCTGCACCTGTCTCCGTAGCTCATTGATAGCTATGTTTTGTGCCTGTAAAAGCTGTTGCTGTTGTTCCAATACATGTTTGAGTTCTGCAAGCTCGTTGGTACTGTCAGCTCCAGCTCTTGCAGGCACTGGCTGTCTAATAACATTGCCAGCGCGGGCCCGTCTTGTTGGGCAAACCCTGGCTTGGTGGGGCTGAAGGCGCCCGAGCATCCTATCAGATTGTCAGAGCTCATGCCATCATAGCCATCTGCACCCGATTGAGCGTCGTATTTGCAGTAATGACCATCCAGGGTGAGAGCAAACCTCACAGGCAGGCAGGGCGCTCTAAAGGCACTGGAAAATTATAATACTACTAACAGGGCTTGATTCCCAGCGTCCTCAACAACCATCCACCCAGCAGGCTTGATGCAGGCAACAATGCTCTCCCGCCAGGTAATATCTCAGATGATCCACACAACTGGCTTCCAACCTCCTGCTCGCCCATTTCAACTATGTACTGCCCAATCCCAACAGGCGCGCACATTTGCCAGCGGGAGAGCACCTCGCCCGCTTCTGGCACCTGCTACCAGCCTACGTGTTGTTTCTGCCCGTGCTACTGCGCCAGCTCCGGCGTCAGCTCAGGTCCAGGTGTGTGTGTGGCTGTGGCTACCATGAAGGCCCACAAGGTCCAGATGCATGCGCTTGAAGCATGCTGCAGCATCTGGGCTTTGCTGAGCAAGGGGTGCTGCTCCTATGCGCAGACTGACCCATGGAAGCGCATCGCGGAGGCCGAGCAGAAGGGGGAAGTTCTGGAGGTTGTTGTCAAGTCATTCAACAAAGGTGCGGGCTTGTGGTTACGGGGCGGCGTGATCATCTTGCATCTTGAACGAGCGGACGGCATGCGCTGTGCTTGCACATATGCGCCGTCAATAGGACAGCACGCGCTCCATGCTAGCTGTCCACCTTCCTCGCGCTTGCAGGTGGTCTGATTGTGAATGTCAATGACCTGAAAGGTGCGTGGGGCAGCATGGCAGCTTTACATCTACCATTGGTGTCAAGACATGCTGGGAAAAGGAGGGGAAAACGCATAGCCTGCAGCCTCGATGGGGACTGGCACATGCGTTGTTGGTGATAATGGCTATGGCCTGCATCTGCTTCACCAACTGCCTGCAAATGCGTGCTCTGTGCACAGGCTTCGTGCCGTTCGCACAGTTGAGCCCAGAAGTGCTCAAGAAAGGCCATGCTGGCGACATGGCCTTCCTCATCGGCAAGAAGATGAGGGCCAAAGTGCTCACGGTGCGGGGCCTGATGACTGCATCCCCTGGTCATGACCATGCACCTGCTAGAACCCACGTGTTGTGTGGCCACCTACGCCTGTGAGGCAGCTCCTGCACGGGCATGACCACTGCCGACGACAACAGCGGCAGTGTTGCTGCCTTCCGCATCAACAACAACGGCTGTGCTGTTGCCGTGCGGTGTGCACTCTCACAGGTGGACATGCAGAGCCCGCGCCGTGAGATCATCCTTAGCCAGAAGAAGGCAGCACTGAGTGAGGCTCTGAAGAAGCTCAAGGTGGGTGGGGCTGGGGCAGGCAGCCATCCGTACAACAGGGCCGCAGCCAAGCCATGTGAGGGCCTGGTTACAGTGTTGCATGAACAGGTCCCGCACAAGCAAAAACCTTATAATAACTGCACACAGGACACTCCAGTCTCAAGCCGTCAAGGCATTCATGTGCAGATGTAAAGGCCTTGCAAAACATGCGGCCTGGTTCGCAACCTGCCTCCATGCGTGTTGGCTGCACTCCTGTGTAGGTTGGGGACATTGTCCAGGGTACAGTTTCTGCTGTGGAGGAGTACGGCGCCTTCGTGTCACTCGCCAACCTCCCTGGTGTGAGCGGTCTGGTGCACAAGAGTGAGCTGAGCTGGGAGCACTTCAACCTGGTGGACGATGTGGTGTCCAAGGGTGGGTGGTGCGGGTGCAGTGCTTGCCATGCACAGGTGATCGTGTGGCTCACTACTGGATGCCGACGAGTACATGTACGCCCTCATAGTCTTGCTGGTTGGGTCATTGGGTTGTGTCTATGTCACGGGCTCAGCCACGACAACGAATACCTAACCATCATGAGCCCTCATATTGCCGACTGCTTATACAGTTTATGCACCATGCGCTGGACATGTTGCCACCTGCAGGCAAGCCGGTGCGCGCCAAGGTGATTGATGTGGATGCTGAGAAGTGCCGACTGAACCTGTCCATCAAGCAGACCACACCTGACCCACTGAAGGCCGGCTTGAACACGGTGCGTGGCGTGTGAGGGGCCAGCTCAGCAACAGCCAGTTGCGTGGTGCAGCAGCTCAACAGTGTGCACCTGACACCAGGGGCTCCTTCGCTTCCTCGTGCAACATAGAGGCGAGGCCTTGCGGGCCAGCCCAGGACTGCAGCCGCAGGCTGAGACGCCGAGCTGTTCCTGTCATAGATGTGAGTGAGAGAATGACGTGTGGCCCCATGCCTGCAGTTGGAGTGGGGCCCCACCACCAGTGTACCTGCGCCCATCCAGCGGCTGGTAGACCAGCTCAAGGCACAGCCAGGGGTGGATGATGTGTACCTCACACGCTCAGCCACTGATAGCCACCACGTGAGCCAGGAGCTGCAGGTGCGTCCATACAGGCTGTGGGTGCAGGGTACCACCCTCTGCCTGGATAGCTGCTGTCTGCTTGCCTGGATGGCTGGCTGGCACTGAAGCTCGCAATGCACCTCGCCCCACAGCACTGCTAAACCACCAGGATGCAAACATGACGTTCATGTTGCTCTGTGATTGAACCTGTGATGGCTTCTCCGCCCCTGCTGTACTTGCTGTACAGGTGCTGCTGATGAAGACGCCTGTGGAGGGTGGCTACATGGTGGTCGCGCGGCTGGGCACAAACCTGCAGGAGCTGCAGGTCAAAAGCAGCCTAGCGCGTGACGCTTTCAAGGAGCTGCTGGCAGCAGCCAAGTGATTCAGCAACCACTGTTGATAAGGTCCAATGGGTGTTGCTGCTGTGGTGCTGCACGGCGCCGGTGCAGGGCCTGGCTGTTAATTTGTTTGATGCCATGTGCACACTCGGTGCCACTCCCTAGTTTTGTCAGATAGCAGAGTGTCGGCACGGGGTCTTGCTGTTTTGGGCATGGATGCAGCGTAAGGCACGCTGTGCAACACTCCGTTGGAATGCACGCGAAGCGTCCCAGCGACTGGAGCTGGAGGTGTGGCAAACTGTGCTGGTATGAGTTCATACACATGTGTGCCAGGATACAAATCCGCTCACACCTGTGAACACTTAACTGTGAGACAGGGTGAATCACTGTATGGCATTACAGATTGCTTGCCGATGCACAGCACTCAGCTTGTCCTAAAGAATTCAAGGTCGAAGGCAACGTCAAAATAATGTGGGAGAAAGAAAAAACGCGCCACATTTGCAGGCGCTCCCGGAAAGACACGCAGCACTCAAACAGTTAGGAGCTGTTCATCACACTTTAAGGGTTTGCATAGCGCAGTCTGCTACCACGAATACATGGAGGTTGATGCAGCAGATGCGCTCAACCAAGAAACACTCCCAACCAACCAACCCCAGCCCGCGCTAAGCCCTGCCACTCGCTGCCTACACCAGTGCAAAAGACCTACAAACAAGGCACACACACAGGAGCTGCTGCATGTATTCCTACCAAAACAGACGGGCACTATTCCAAAGGCTTAAAGATGGACTGGCTGCTTGTCCTGAATATGTTTTCAGGCGGTGGTGTTGGCACACATGGCGGCCGCATTGCGCCAGCAGCACCGCGGCGAAGCAAAAAAAGAGAGCGAGCCTCGGCAGCCCCAAGCACACACAGGGGCTACCAGGTCTGTTAGATGCTCACAGTCACCGCACACAGCGGGGGAAGGGAAGTGCGTATTGGTTACGCCAAAGTGTTGAACCAAGATGATAAGAAATTCTGGTAGGGTAATTGTGTCAGCACATAAACAAGCAAGGGGCCCCTCTTCAATAACACTACCAGCCTCCATACACAAAAGCACGAGTGCGCACAACACACAGACACAATACACAAGAGGTGTTCCTGCACAACGAACAAGCATAGCAACACACTGCGCAGGCTGTGCCAAAAGTGCATTGACGAGCATCCTCACTCAATGGTCCTGCTGCAGTATGACACAAAATCACAAAACCACGAAAGCCAACCTTTTGCAAACCTCCTGCTCAAATGCGTTCGATGCACATGAAAGGACCTGCCCATTTCATGCACGCAACCCCCCACCAGCTTTGGCCCCCAGGGCAAGGTATGATGGTGTGTGCATAGTGCGGTGCAGCATGTGCAGTTGCAAGTGCATTGGTAACAGCCACGGGCGGGCAGGTGCACACGCCCCGTCACTGCGCAGGCACCGCCTTCAGGGCCAGCATGATCTCTGCCGCAAGCACGTCTGCCTGCTCCGCCTGCGCCACCTCCTCCTGCTTCAAGCCGCTCGGCATGCTGCCCACGGCTGCATGCACGTCCACCCCCGCCATGCTCCACACCCCCGCCTGATGCCCTGCCTGCAGCAGGAAGGGTGGCGCGGCCATGCACGGCTGCTGCCACGTGCTGTGCTCCGGGCTCTGAGAGCCGGCAGAGAGATCCGATGCATGTGGTCCCAGCTGCAGCGGCAGCCACATGGGCAGCAGCAGGTTCTGGTGCGCATGCTGCAACAGGTTGTTGGGGTCGGCGCTGCTGAGCGCAGGCAGCCCCAGCGCCAGTGCGGGATGCGGCAGCAGCATGGGCCGGGTGCAGCGCGCGGGCGCCGGCATGCTTGGGCTGGCCTCCCCCTGCAGCAGCTCCATGCAGCTGTCGGCGCCGGTGGTGCTGGGCGCTGGCGAGCAGTGGTCACACTCGTCATCAGCCCCGCTCTCAGACGCGCGGCGGGACCCGGCATCCAGGGCTGCCAGCACGGGCAGCGCTGCCGACCGCCGCGTGGACCGCCGCTTTGGGGGTGGACCCAGCAGCGCCTGCGCCTCCTCCCCCTCCTCCCCCTCCTCCACCTCCCCGCCTGCGTCCGCCCGGCTGCCCTGCTCACTGCCTGTGCCAGGCGCGTCGTCCTCGGGCCCTATGCTCGGTGCACGGCTGCCGGACCCGCGCCCGCCACTCAGCTGCGGCACCTGCCCGGCTGCTGGCCCAGCTGGCAGGAGCTGCAGCTGCTGCATGTACAGCCTGAGCGTGACCGGCATGCCCTTGATGGGCTTGCCATCCTTGCGGCGCAGCGTTGCGTTCCCTGCGTGAGCACCACCGTGTCAGCGGAGGGATGTGGATGTGGATACCGTAGTGTGTACTACTGAACTCATTGGGCCCATCTGGGCTGACCTGCCCTGTTTTATTTTCCACATGCCTGCCTCCAGACTTATCAAGTCACAATGCAACACCGGACCAAATTGACCAGCTTTGTGCCACTTTGCACCTCAGCTGCAGCCGTCGGCAACAGTCACGCACTCACAGTGGTTCTTGACGGCATTCTCCGACCGACCCTCGAGCGCACGCGCAATGTCTGACCAGCGGTTGCCGTAGCGCATGTGAGCTGCCACAAGCGCGGCTTCCTCCTCTTCCGTCCATGCACCTGTCCGGATCCCAGGCTTCAGGTGGTGGTTCCACCTGTGATGTATCATGTACGGCATGTCACGAGCAACCTCACTTGCTGGCTTGGCAATTCCAGGGAACCGCACCCGACCTCACCACGTGGCACTGCACACTAGCAAGCAGGCGCGCAGCTTTATTGGCTCATGAGTGCACGTCAGCAAAAGCAAGTGCTTCTCACCGCTCGCGGCACTGCTTGCCGATGCGGCCAGCAGCATCGGGCTTGCCCGTTTCAGCATTCAATGCGCGTGAAATGGCGCTCCAACACCCTTCCCCGTGTGTAGCCACCAGTCTGCGCAGTGTTTCATCCTCAGCCTCTGTCCACCCGCCCTTGATCTTGGCCTGCGCATGGGCAGTGGTGTGGTACGCAGGTGACCATGCAAGTCTTGCGGTGGCCCTTTCATCTCTGCCACCAGTGTGCAGCATCCCAGCAAGAACGTACCACGGGATACCTCCGCTTCCTCTGATTCGTCGCCATCTCTTTTTGTTGCGACGTCACCTTCTGCTGGTCCGTTCAGAACTGAACAGGCAGAACAAAAAGGGCAACATTAGGGACGCACACGTCATGACGCACAGCTGAACACGGGGGTCACCACCAGGCGCCACGTCCTGGTTTTCATGCTGGCCAACCCCAGCCAACACCAGACCTTGCACACACACCTGCTCCATTTCTGCGTCCTGGAGCCACGAGGTGCTGCGGCCTAACGCCTACAGCGCTGCGAGCAACGTACAGACATTGGTGATGCTGCACGGTCCAGTCGTCGTGATGAGCAGCTTGCACAACAGCTCCCGTGAAACTTGGCTGTGCCCCAGTAGAACTTTTCTGTGCCTCAAGCATACACTGCCCCTTGCGCGTCCAGTGCCGCAAGCTGTTTCTATTCCTTCTGACCACTGGAACCGCCACCAGGCGCTCACCTGCTTATTATCAGGGATTTGCGTCCACCAGGGATAAGGAGGCCCAGTATAGCACAGCCGCAAATGTCAAGGCAAAAAATGCGGAAGCTTTAGGCCGCCCAACACGAGGAACAGCATGGCTCTCTATCAGTAGTCACAGTCTCGCACAGATCCTGCCGACCAGGGGGTCGTTCTGTACTGGGGCTGACGCATGCAGTACATGGGTTTACAGGAAACCCTAACAAACATGAGGTTTACGAAGCGCACGCCGGTACCTGTTGTCGTGGCAACCAAAGTGGGCGCCAAAGCTGCCACGAGGTGCCTCCTTCACAACTTGCATCCTGTCACACCACTTTCAGCAAGCCAACACTGCCTGCATTACAGCATGAGAGGATGTTCAGACGATTATGGGCTAGCGAATGGCATATGCACCATGCCCAACAGAGCTTGCATTGGTGAAAGGTTTTGAGATCACATGCACTATGCTCTACACATTCCCCTGGCGCTCTGGAATGGTTTACACATTGCGGTCCCTCCTCCGGTGACAATCCCTCTCGGTGCATGCCAGCCATGACTGCACTCCCCGTGCGGCTCCTTGAGCTGCGGGGTGAAAAGTGCTAGGAACTCAAGTCCAGGACTTTGCCGCGCAGGAAAGCGCAAATGAACTACACATTTATCACCATCATCTGTTATAAACATCTGTCATAAACATCTGTCATAAACAGCCTGTCACACCAGGGTCAAGGCCTTCCACAGCCGATCACACTATCTGAAGCGTGTTCCTGTCCCAGTTGAGCTTCTCGCTGCGCTTGAATACCCAGGCACCATCCTCCTGGCCAAATACAGACGTCTCCTTGATGACTTGCCAAGGCGGGTTGCTGATCGGCTGGCCCGTCTTCAGCTCGTACAGCTGCAGCGTAATGGTTGACATACAACAATACAAGTACAGGGTCTGTATGCAAATATGCATGATGGATGCAGATGGAGATTGCAGATCAGCATGGCAGGGTCAATGTGTCATGATGCTCACAATCGATAAGCCTAAACAAAGTCGATGCCCAAGTTAGCAGGCTTGCAAAATGTTGGTGTTATTCAATCGTGGCATGATACGAGTCCTGCACCTTCTTAATCTGGTACTCGATATCAAATGCCACCTCGCCCTCTGGCTGATCACGGCTCGCCAGCACCACCAAGTCCTTATACTCTGCCCACGCTTGAGACACCTGTGCATTCATGCAGCATGTGTGCAGGTACAGCAAGACTTGGCTGCTTTGTGTGTGGCGTGCCTGGCCAGACAAGTTGCGTTTTTACCTTGACATCCTGCTCAAATGTTGTTTTGATTTTGCCATCTTCAGATACTGAGCCCTTGCGTGCAGGGTTATCAGATGCAGCGCTCTGCACAATCATCTTCCAATTCTGCAGGTGGTTACAGACACACGCCCTTGTGGAATATGCCCTGAACCGTGATGACAAGCACAACACAGCCCTGCGGCATACAGAGCTTGATTCATGCTTTCCTCATGCCAGCAGTCATGAATGCTGCCTTGGTCTGATGGTGCAAGCCAGGCAACTGCACCTGCCAGCCGTAGTGTACATTGCGACCATCTGCGCCCCTGCCCCACCTTCATGACATACGCACTGAAGCGTGCCCGCAGGCACTCCTCCGCGCTCTTAGGCTTGACTAGGTATGCGCCATTTGCGCTGTCATGCAACCTCTTGCAGCAGCTCTGCCATCCACAAACACGCAACGTGCCGCCATGTCGCATGTCCCATGATGCAAGCAAACGAACGTCCATGCAATGCATTACTCACAGAGTAAGCTCTCCCAGAGCCGCAAGGGCAATTTGACTTATCCTTTCCCGATGCGGCTTTCCCAAACCCAAATCCTTTTGCCTGAACTACGACGGCACAACGCCTTGACGGCGCTATCAGCTGCGATTGTGAACGATAGAGCTGCATTTCTGTAGCCTGGTTCGCTGCGCAGCAAAGCAGGTGCAGGATTAAAAATAGGGCTTAGGGTTTTGCTCGTGTGACGGGTTTGTGGTACGCAAGAGACACTAGGAAACTAGGGTTGTAAAGCGCATGCAGACAAACCACTTCCGTTCTGCGATGGCAAATGCCGATTCGCTAGCAGCCTCGTTTCTGCTGTCTGACCTGCCTGTATCGGTGCTGGCTGCATTATGCTCCCATCTGGATGCAAAAGACTTGGCGAACATGGCGCAGGCATGTGCTGGGCACGTCCCTTAGGGTTTCATCCGTTATCACCAAGCAGTCAGGCATGAACATGCGAACGAATTGTGTTTAGGTTTAGGGTACAGCGCTACGGCATTCATCCCCCTTCCTTGCAAGATCACACTCATGCATGGTTCCACAACGTTAATGGTGCAGCATGCTGTGTGTTGGTGCTAATGCTTGCAAAGGTTGACTGGTCTGCGAATCTCTAGTGTGGTTTGTGTCTCATGACATGCAGCATGATGCACCATCCGGCCATCCACCTGCAGGTGTGCCAAGCCCTGCATAAAGCAGCAGCAGATGACAACCTGTGGCAAGCACTGGCCCTGAAGCAGTACCCGCCAGAGACCGTGCAGCTTGGAGGTGCTTACCTGAGCTACAGGTCGCTGATGGTAAGGTGCCATGTGCATGGCATCACGCAACAGCTGATCTGTGGAATTCAGCACAGCAGCAGCAGCCTGAACGGTTGTGTCTGCCGTAGAGCATGCACCAGTGCCCTGACAGGTGTGGTGCTGACCCCTCACCTCACAAACTGCCCTGCATCCCAGCTGGACGGCAACCGCGCACATGTCGTGGAGACACGGGACGTCACGGGTGCCACCTGTGTGTGGCGCCATAACAAGGCTGAACATGGCGTTTGGTACCAGTGCAAGGTCCTACAGCTGTCCATGTCCCGTGCTGGACCACAGCCCTATTTGAGGTGAGCTGCAGGGAATGCAGTGTGCGGGGTTTCAGATTGGCCAGGTGCATATGATGGGGCGTGGCATGACGCGTGTTGCCGCGCCTGGTGTCAAGCGGCATGTGCTGCACTGTTAGCTCCCTGCCGCTCCTCCCCGCCTGCCGCTAGCATCTACAAAGCTGGGCCCTTCAAAAACACTGCTAGCATCTACAGAGGACCCACGTGTTGAACTCAACAGCTGGTCCTGCTGCCTCACCGTTGCCGACCGCACTGCACCTGTCACCCCCTGCTCAGGTTGGCAGTTGATGCACGCGGCCACCATGACCTGAGGCCCCCACATACCTCGACCCTGGCCGTGGTGTCATTCAGGGAGCCTGCTGAAGGCCTGCCTGTGGTATGTGGCATACCATCAGGGGTATGGCTTTTGCCAGTGTGTGAGGCTTGCGATCCATCATGTGGCTGCACTTGCCGCAGGCAGGTGCTTGTGCGTGCTGTCATCTTGTGCATACCATTACGTGCCGTCACGTGTGCAGCACCTGTGCACAAGCTGTGCTGTGAACGCATGTTCTCATGGATGTAGGCGCATGGATGGCAATCGCGCCCTGATGGCCGACCAGGCGTCATGGTGGTGTGGAGTGCCTTGCACCCAGACAAGCAGCTGGTGGCAGCTACAACACCAGGCCACCACAAGGGTGTGCTGCAGTGGTGCGTGACACATGCTGCATCTTGAGGAGTGCTTGGGTTGGAGCGCGTGTTGGGTCAGATGACCACCCCTTGCTCTTTCTCTGGCACGCTCTGCAAAACCCCTTGTGCGCACGGCACCTTACACGCGACCAAAGGCAACAGGGGCTGCAACCCGATGAGGACCTGGAACAATCACACTGGCTTTTGTAGGAGCGGGCATGCCCTTTCCCACCTCCTCTCCGTGCTGGACTCTGTTGATGTGCCTCCAAATGTTGGCCATGTCCCTCAAGCTGGAGAGGCACGCTCCCTTGTTTTCTGCTACGCAAACGACCTGTCCAGGGTATGTGGGGTGCAAGACACGGGCATGGCACAAGGGAGGCACAGCTTGCAGGGCATGCACAGGCTGTGTGAGGTTGAGAATGTGGATCTTGTGGCTCGTGTGGTCTGCTGCGCAAGCCTTCAAATTCCCGTAATCGGCAGATGTGGCGGGAGGTTGTTGTTCGCGTGCATATCCTAGGGCCGTGCAGGGCTGACCCAAGGCTGGCGCAGGCTGTATCAAACCACAGGGTTTGGAAAGAGTGGCTGAGTGCGGCCCTGCTGTACTCCTCGTACTGCTGTACTCCAGGGCATGTGGGTGGACTACACCTCCTGCACACTGCTCACCGTATGCCAGCCGGGCCAGCTGCAAGAGGTGTGGCGGAAGGGCATGGCGTACGCCCCCCGCGGTAAGTGCCTGTTGTGTACGGCCCGCCTTGGGACGCCTGCAGATCGAGTGCCACGCATGTTGCAGGGTTTCGGGTTTGGGTATCATAAGGTTAACTGTTTCGGGGATTTTACAGGCAGTCAAAGAGCATGCAACCCACAAGCAATCCCCGGGCAGTCACTTGCTGTGTTCCGATGGACAGCGCTACCATGATTTGCTACAACTCCAATCCGCACACTGTTGCTTGCACCTTGCCTTCAGCTCCTGATCGCACATGTTGATATGTACCTACCCGTACCTTCCACCTGCCTTACTAAGCGTATGGCTGTTGCTGCTTGCAGATGCATTTGAGGAGTGTTTGGTGGACGAGAGCGAGGCTGTGGAGCGCGCACGCTGGTCTGACCTGCCGCCGAGGGTGGCGGAGCTGGGAGCTGAGTGGTGGGCGCCCACACGTCGCCCCACATCACGCCCCACCTGGCATCAAGTAAGTCGCCTACGTACTGTGTTCAGGCCACCTGGTTGATTGCTTTGTTTGCTGCCTGCATGCATCACAGGGGGAGGTTGCACTCAAATCTCTTCGCCGGCACCTCTACATGTCGTGCTGGAATGACACTGCCCATAACCCTGTTCAATGTCACCACCATCGCTTGGTGCTGGCTTGGAGCTAAAGCGCCATGTGTTCACATGTCCTGTTCGTGCCCTTGCTTGGCTGCAGGTCGGAGAGGCTGTGGGCGAGTGGGCACTGGAGTGGGAGGCAGGATGGGAGGAGATGTTTGCAGACGATGACATCTAGTACTGTGGTTCGAGGCACTCATTGCATCACATGTCACTTTTAGCACAGAAGCCCTTGATATTGGAACACCGGCTTCTTGTTCCAGCCGGACCCACGCTTCCCATGCATGCTTTGCAAGATGTCGCCATTCAGCACATCCACACACACCACGTACACCCTGAATCTCCTTCAAAGTATGCAGTGTACACTCTTTGCAATCGGTATGGACCACAGAGCCAAACAAGAGCCAAACAGCGAAATGTGCAAGCGGTGCAGGCAAGTAAGGACACAATGGGTTGTGCCATGGCAGGTACAGGTGACATGGCAGCTGGCAACAAAGCTGAATGCAAGGTAGCAGTTACAACCTGCCCTGGCATACCTAGCAGCCTCCTATGAAGCAACTGGCAGGCCTTCAACACTTTGTTCCTCTCATAGCGAAGCACATTGAAATCCCTTCGCAGTTTGCGCTCAAGCAAGTGCAGGGTGGCAGGTTTCCCAGAGCTCCTTCCACAGCAACAGCATCTGCGCATCATTCGCCTCAATTCTATCGGTCATGCCCTTGATTTGGTGCTCATGGTTGGCCATGCCGGTCACAGCTGCGTGGGAGCTGATGGTCAGCATGCTCAGCCCAGTCACCATGCATGTGCCTTTGCGTGCCTACCAGCCATGCCACTCTGCATCAGCATAAGCCTGCTAGGAAGGGCACCAGTCAGCATGTGCTGGTCATGGGAGCCCGGCCGATGCCAGAAACAGCTTTTTTATGCATGGGGCAGGCATGAAAGCAACACTTGCACCATGCATCCTGTTGCATGCAGCATCACTAAGACATGAAACCACCCCAACTCTGAGGCTCATGCCTTGTAGCACTGCATATATTCTAAGAGCTCTGAGTTGCCCATGGGCATGTGCCTGCCACCCTTACCCGTTACCGCTCTCTTGCTGACGCCCTCAGTGGCAAACTTCTTCCAATAACGTGCCTTGAAGGTTTAAGCTTGGTACAGGGTGCAAATGCTGTGCAGGGTCATGTGACAAGTTCTTGAACTAGTGAAAACTTCAGCCTTTGCATTATTTGATGTTGACTTCGCAGGTGTTAAAGCAGTGCCACGCTCCGTTCACCTATTGTATGTGTGCGTGTTGCTCAGATATGTTGGTTGCGTTGGCTGTATTGGTTGAAAGGCAATCACGTGCACTATCCTCAAACCATGAATGATGATGTTTTTGATGATCATAATAGTAGCAACTGACTGTTGCCTGTTGCCAGCGGGATATCAGTGAAGAAAGGGTCAGTGTACTGCTGCGAATGAAGCACACATGTGCCGGCTTCACGACCTTCTGCAGACAGGCGATGGTGGCATTGCAATGCAAGTGATCTGTAAGGCGCAAAAAGCCCCACACTGCGCTGAGCGGCAAAATCGTTCTGCTTCGCATCAGCTTCATCGACCCGCGGCAAGCATATGTCCACTCTGTATATGCTGCTGATTCAATTGCTGCTGGTGATGGGTGGGGTACCCCAGCTGGCCGGTCGTGGCTTGTCCAAGCCACCCATCATCACATACGAACCTGAGCATACGACTACCAATGCATGGGATGATGTTTTCCTGGACGGAAAACCTGTGCCTGGAGGGCGCTGGGGTCCGTCCGATGTGGCGCTGCTGAATAACTATGCCCGAACACCATGCGACCCATCACGGAAGCAGATCCTGTTATACACGCCATTGTGGGTGCGCGTGTGTTGCAAAGCCGTGAGGGATACAACTGTGCTTTGCACCTGTCTTACCCCCGCCCTTCCAACCTGTCATGCACGGGAACACGCAGTGAGTACATGGAGGGGAACCCCATCGTGCCAGCCAGCTTTGACTTCTCAACCTGTTCACGCTGGCGGCTGGGCCCTGAGGCAGCACGGTGCGTGGTTTCTAGCAGCTGCACTGCGCCTTCTTAGGGTTTGGACTGGGGCAGGTGGCAGGTGGCCAGCCCATCAGCACTGTGGGGCGGTGGTGTCATGTTGGGAGGATGGCGAAGGAACTGCTGGCTGCCCCAAGCAGGTCATTCAGTGACATCAGCTGAGTGCCTCGAGGGGTGAGCCCATGCGTTCCAGAGCCTGCGGCATGAACCGCCTGACCTCGCACCGATCCGTCGCTCCACTTCCTTGGTGCGCGCCCCACTGCCTTGTGTGCCCGCCCCACTGCCTTGTGCCCGCACCCCTGGCCGCCACACGCAGTTGCCAATGGTATGCAGGCAACACGACTGAGGCACTTCAGGGTGCAGATGGCGTGGTGTTCCACGATGCATACACGG
Source organism: Haematococcus sp. NG2 (assembly GCA_004335575.1). NCBI lineage: Eukaryota > Viridiplantae > Chlorophyta > Chlorophyceae > Chlamydomonadales > Haematococcaceae > Haematococcus > Haematococcus sp. NG2. The sequence goes on along the minus strand of QAXD01000014.1, from coordinate 800,107 downwards.
CCGCCCACATTCACCCAGGCCGGCTGCCCACCAACCGCACCGCCCTAGGCGCGCCCCCATCCCAGTACTGGCTCCTGTGAGTCTGACCTGTGATGCCTTGTGGCTTGCGCTGCCCATGTTGTACGGTGCCTGCCCCCTTGCTGCTTGATGTTTCGAGTGGTCCACTCTGGGCCTGGACCTGCCGTGCAGTTCTCGAAATTAGGTACAGTACAAGCAGTACTGTTTCAACACTAATACACGCACACACGCTTACCTGCACTGCGACTCTAGGTACACAATGGAGCCTTTCTTTTACGCATTTGATGGGGACCACGCAGTCCTGCGCCAGCTGTTTAACTTGACTGGGTAAGCTGATGCCATGCTTGCTTCAGCGGGCTGCACATGCACTAGATTGATTTGCGGAGGTGGGATGGAACTTGACAGCCTATGCTGCATGTCGCGCTGCATGCCACCTGCATGCCACCTGCAGGTGGTACATGCGTGGGGCAGACATCAGGACTGTGTATGGCGATTACTATCGACGCGATGAGGAGGTTCCGCAGGTCCGACCACTGTGTGCGCATGCGCTTGCCCCAGAACCCCCTGCCCTCCTGCACATGAAGGTCATGGTTCATTGTTTCACAGGAGGTCGGTGCTCGCAATCTTGTATACGGTATGTCCCATGCCATACACTCAAGATCGCAGCACGATCTGTGTTTCAACAGCTGCACACATAACAACCGCACAGCTTTGGATCATGGCTTGCCATGTTGCAGGAGGTATGGGAGGAAGCTGTGTTGAAGCAGTACACATCTCGGATGTCAGCCATACAAAAAACAGGGCACTCAGCACTATGGTGTGCTACACACTGCCCAACTCATGGCCGGAGAGAGGAGTACGTCGCAGAGCTGTACAAGCACATCAACGTCACAAACTGTGCAGGTATGGCCTCCTCCAAATCTCTGTGGGTGCTTTCCATTGATGTCATGGATACTACATGTTACATATTCTGAGGATCAAACGCCAGGGAAGGTATCAACACAAGCCACTGAAGAGCTGTAACTGCGTAGCCTTAGTGATGATGACACCACATGTTTTATTATTGCCTGTCCTGGCCGCAGACAAGCATGATACGTGGTACATGAAGACCCGTGCCAAGCAGCCTCCTGAATGCCATGTCGTCCGCTATCGCAATGCATCATCGGCCAGTTATGGTTTAGATGACCTGACAGTCCCCTCCCGCCACCTGTTCTACCTGTCGTTTGAAAACACCTTTTGCAAGGTGCGTCACATACAAGCGTCAGTCACAGCTTGATCCTGATCAACAACAGCCACATCTATCACGAGTAATATCTGCATGAGCGACACATGCTTTGTGCCTTGCGGTTGCACGCTGCCCTGGTAGCGTGCCACAGCGCCCAAATTGATCTCACAGCTGTCATCGGGACTGTTTCTTGCTTTGTACATTGGCACAACTGCAGGACTACATTTCAGAGAAACTATGGAAGAATGCGCTGATGCACAGCCTCATCCCTGTTGTGCGCGGCTGTGAGTCAGCAGAGGACTACAAGGTTGCGCTCCCTCCTGGATCTTACATCGACACACGCGACTTCGCGCACCCGGCAGACTTGGCTGAACACATGCACCGTGTGGCATGCAATTTCAGCCTGTACAAGCAGTACCATGCGTGGAGGAGGCAGTACAAGCTGATCTTTGATGACCCCATTGTGCTGGACTCTAAGGAGGCCAACAGAGTGATGCTGTGCAAGTTCTGCGCATTCCTCAACACCGCTGACCCCAACGTCAACAAGCGTTTCGCTGACATCCCCAGCCTGGTGCGCCACTGGCCAGTGTGTGTGCACACTGTGCACATGATGGAGTTGTTGACATTCAAGATCGGAAACGGAGATCTGTCTTTGCCTCATCACGGACGCACATTCAACAGCCGGCACTGCCTTGGTTACCACATGCTACATGCAGGTGAATGCTAGGTGCCATCATCCAACAGACCTCAACTTCACTTCAAGGCCACCAGCTGCGTTCTCCTGGGCAATGTGCCCCCAACCTCCTGTGCCGCTGGCATCAAGAGGCACAACGGTTGGCGCACGTGCAAGCACTAAGAATCAGACCCCGAAGCATGCAACAGATGCACCTGAGCTACAGATTTTGAATGCGGCTGCGCCATTTGATGTGATCGCTGCAGAGCAGACCAAAGGCTTGGGGTTGCGGGCAGGGCTGGGCCTACTCTGCGCCATGCTATTGGGTACAGGCATTGCTGGGCTCAGCTGGTTTCTATGCCCACAGGCATTCAATCGTATGCTGCTACTATGCCGTGGCCCCTTAAGACCATGATAATTTGCCAGTTTGCATGGAGCGAAGCAGCAGAGTACAGGCAGTACAGGTACTGCCATGTCTGGATGTCTGATGGTCGTGCTCCATTATGAGACCGTTGCATGCAGGCTCACTAGAACAAGTACTCAAGACGCTAAGCGCGCTCGCTCAATCGACCATGTAGTCAATCGCCACACCGGCAATCGGACAAGCAGTGGGGCGCATAATGTCCACCAAGCTCTGTATCCCTGTGCTTGATGCTGAGGATGTGGTGGTTGTGGGACTGAACCAGCTGCCAGAGGAGCCAGAGGACATCCTCGAAATCCTTGCATCAGAAGCAGCGCCGTTGTCAACATGGTTTGACTTCGCAAGGGCTTACTTGGCGGAGGGCCGGGAGGATGCATTTCAGGACATCTGCCAGGAGGGTATTAAAGAGGAGACGGTGAAGGAGGTGGAACGCTTCTTTGGCCGTCGTCCAATCTATGAACAAATTCAGTTCCACTGTGGTTTGGCAGCACTCCAGATCAGCAAGGGCCGCGAAGAGAAGGAGCGTGCTAAGAAATCAGAGCACTTCATGCAAGCGAATACCCACCTGCAGGCAGCCAAACTGCTCGATCCTGATGAGCAGCTTGTATCATTGGGCATCGGGATGCTGCACCTCGCAAAGGTGTGTCGCGGGGCACGTAGACTCGTACTGGCTAAACACATGTAGATCATGCATGGGAACATGGTGATGCATGGGCACGTGTTCCGGCATGGGCGTGCCCATGCCCACCAGCAGTTGGCGATTGGTGCTGCAGGGCGACTTGGCAAGTGCACGCACGGAGCTGATGCGCACACTGACGCTGCGCAACAACGGGCGGCCCAACATCGTAGGCTACCTTGCGGTGGCACACCTGCTGTTCGGGCAGAAGCAGTACAAGGAGGCGCTGGCGCTGTGAGTTTGAGTGTGGAAGCAGCACGTGTGTTGCTGGCCTCTACGTTCATATGCTCGGGGTGCAACCATCGCATGGGTGCTGGGTCGTGACTTGCTGAAAGACGTTTGATGTTGGGTGCTGGGCTGCCAACCATGTGCGCGTTCTGTGCGTGTGGCGTGCTGCAGCTACCGCCGCGCGCTGCTGGAGCACCCAGGCTGCCCTGCCGAGGTGCGGCTGGGCATTGCTGCCTGCCTGTACCGGCTGGGCAACAAGGCCGAAGCTGGGGCAGCATATGAGCGCGTGCTGGCGCTGGACCCCACAAACCCTGATGCCCACCTGGGGCTGGCAGTCATCAAGTTCGCCAGCCCTAACGTGCAGCAAGGCCTGGCGGATGGGCTGCGGCTGCTGGTGCGCGCGGGCTGTTGCAGCTGCATCAGTGCAGCTGGGGTTCATGGGTGTGGAGAGGGCGGGTGGAGAGATGTGCATGTCCGCTGGAGTGCTGCTGCCGGCAGATCATACAAAGAAGAATGGTGCCACGGGAGCTGTCATGCTGGGGCGTGACCACCACCAGGGTTTCTCACACACCAGTGGCATGTGCACATCCCCTGTGCTGTGCAGGTGCGCGCGTTTGAGCTGGACCCTACAAATGTGGGCACCCTGGTGCTGCTGGCGCACTACTGCTTGCTGCGTGGCGAGCATGACAAGGTGTGGCACATTCATGGGTTTCGTGATTGCCACACACACAAAGGCTTGGGTGTGCTTGTGGTTCAGAACCTTAAGAGAAAAGGGCATGCATCATCAGACGAGCAGTCCGCGAAGTCCGCACAGCATAATGCGGGCCCTTGATTTGGGCGGCGTCAAGAGTGCACACATGGTGAAGCATGGTGGATGGCTCATTCCTGGCGCACATGCTGCGTGCAGGCGCTCACCCTGGCACGCTCAGCACTGGAAGCAGCAGACAACGACGCTGTGAAGGCCGAGTGCCACTGCCTGCTGGCGCGCGCAAACCATGCATTGGGCACATTTGACGAGGCGCTCAAGCAGTATCAGGCGGTACGAGCGGGAACGTGCCAGCGCTGGCTTTGTTAGGGAGCACAGGCCGGCGCATGGGGGCACCAGCATGGTGGTGGTGGGGAGCAGTACAGGCAGCACATGCGGGAACTGGCAGGTGCACAACAGATAGATTGTTGTCAGTATTGTTGCTGTGATCCATGAATGGATCGTACGACCCTTGACATGTGTTGGACTGAACGCGCGCGTCACTTGCACAGGCTGTGCGCCTGGACAAGGCCGCGCCCCTGCCGCACTACGGCATGGCACAGATGTTCCTGCGCCAGGCAGCAGGCGCCAACCAGGCTGCCATGGCTATCAATGCGTCCACCGAGCTCGAGGCAGCGCTGGAGTCAGCACCAGGCTTCTATGATGCATACAAGGTGCGTTGCTTGCTGCACGGCGAGCGCAGTGCGTTGGTGCATGTGTGGCTGTGGAGACTGCATGCTGCACGTTCGCAAGCATGCGTGCTGCCCATGAACCGCAGCACACACGCGCCAGCTGTTGGTGTGCAGTGCACACGCACTGTGTGCATATGTGCATACGTAGTGGCCTTCTGGCCAGGCAGCAAGCTGCCACACCCACAGCACTCCACCTGGCATGCACGTATCTGACGTATGCACGCCGGCACCACGCAGGTGCTGGGCCAGCTCATCCTGGGCAACAAGCCCAAGGTGGACAAGGTGCTGGGCAACCTGCGTGCGGCCGCCACGCGGCGCGAGGATGATGCAGACATCTGGGAGCTGCTGGGGGAGCTGTCCGCGGCCACAGACCCCGCGGGTACGACGCGTGCACATGCTGGGAAGATTGTCCAGCAAGGGATGGCATGATGATGTGGTGCCGTGGTGTTGTACTGCCCTCAGCGCGGGGGATAAGTGCTGGCGGGGTCGTATGTGCCTACGTTACGGTGGGTGCTGTCTCACCTCGTTGCTTGCATGATGTACATGACACGCGCAGGGTCTCTGGCGTCATACCGCAAGGCCCTGGCGCTGCACCGCGCGAAGCAGGCCGAGGCGCGGCGCGTCGCCGAGGAGGAGGCGGCCGCGC
>QAXD01000014.1:779525-794690 GCA_004335575.1 Haematococcus sp. NG2 | reverse complement strand
GCGGGGGATGCGGCCGCGGCCGCGCACCGCGTGCCGGCGCGCCTGCTTAACAACGCAGCGGTGCTGCTGTACCGCGCGGGGGAGCTGGTGGCGGCGCGCGCGCTGGTGGAGGAGGCGACGGCGGAGGCGCAGCAGGGGGTGGATGGCCTGGCGCCCGCACACCGCACAGCGCTGGCGTACAACTTGGCACGGCTGCAGGAGGAGGCGGGCGAGCTGTCTGAGGCGACCAAGACGTACGAGGTAAATGCTGTATCCTGGCCTGTCATGCTGTGTGAGTGGCTGGGCTGTCATGTTGTGTGAGTGGCATGAATGTGATGTTGTGTGAGAGGCTTGCCGGCCTGCGAGTGCTCTGCGAGTGGTGCAGTTGATGTGTGCATAAAGAAGGCCCCTGGGAGCTGGTGATGCAGGCTGTGCTGGTGTGTGCTGAGACTGTAGCTGCACACCTATGTTCGTGCAGCAAATCCTGGCTGTTGACCCCAACTACATCGAGTGCTACCTGCGCCTTGCGTGCATCTCTCGCGCCAAGGGAGCAATCCAGGTGGGGGGTGTGGGCGCCAGTGGCATCGATCATGCTCATGTGGTGTAAAGCTGCCGTTCGCATCTGGCTGATGCATCTCACAAGGTTGACGAGTATGCCCAACCTGAGCGTGGGTGGCCACTGTGCGCGTTGTGCCCACCTGCAGACTGCCATGACATGGGCACGCAAGGCAGTGGATTTACAGGGCGGCCATGCCGACGCACTCGCCCTCATCTCACAGCTGCACATGGAGCGCCGCGAGTTCCAGGTGCGGCTACCTGCAGGAGGGGGATGTGACCATTGCTCTGCCAAAACAGCACTCTCTCTCGCATCCCCCCCCAAAAAATATCCCTCCCCCATATGGATGTGCTTTAGGGAGCGGTGATGGTGCATGTGGCATGCTGCGTCTCCTTCCCCTCACCTTGAGTGCCCTGCTGCTGCGGCATCGTTGCGCCTGCTCGTTGCCGCCCCGCAGGCTGCTGAACAAACCATCAAGCAGCTGCTCAAGGTGGCGGCTGCCCCAGCACCTGACGGCTCCAGGCTGGCAGCCGGGCGTGACAGCTACGGCCAGCTGGCCATGGGCAACCTGCTGCTGGCCACGGCACCCACGGACCGTAAGCGGGAGGAGGCGGCGCGCAAGGCGGAGAAGCAGCTGCTGCAGGCGCTGGAGCAGTTCCGTGCCGTGCTCAAGGCCGACCCGTCCAACGCGTATGCGGCCAACGGCGTGGGCGCAGCGCTGGTGCGTGAGCTGCCATGTGCCCGGCCGCCTGTCCATTGGCATGGCTGCTGTGTGGCACCAGTGCAGCACATGTGGTGGCGCATGATACAGCATGGTCCGGTGGCCTGAAGCGCATGCAGCCTGTTGGGCATCTTACTCGACGCTGTGTAGCCATGTGTGCCATCTGCATCCGCATACATTGGACACCATGGCTTACGCCCGTTGGTCAGGGTCAGGCTCTGGAGCCAACCTCCCCTTCCCCCCCTCATACCATAAAGTCCCTATAGTCACACCCTAAAGTCATACACACACAGCGCGCTTGGTTCCATGTCCACACCGCATTGTCATGATACACGTGCTGTGTTGCACCCACCCCCAGGCTGAGCTGGGGCGGCTGGATGAGGCCCAGGAGGTGTTTGGCGAGGTGCAGGCGTCGGTGGCGGCAAGCAGCGGCTTCCTAGACATGCCTGACCTCTGCATCAACCTGGCCAATGTGGCGCTTGCGAAGCAGGTGGGGTGGATGGCTGGTGGGGAGGTGGAGGTCAGGCCTGGGGGCTGTGACCTGGTTGTACATGTACATCGCAGGACGGCAGTACATTAAAGCCTCTTTACCCACCTACAGGCACGTTTTCCCTCAAAAGATAGGTTTGGGCCACGCCAGCCTGCAACGCGGCGCCGTGATGTGCTCCACGGCTCCACCTCGCTCCACTCCATACCACCAACCCCTGTGCTGTTCCCTTCAATCCCCTTCCCCCCCGCACTTGCCGGCCTCCGTGCCATGCTCCAACCCTGCTGCTCACCCGGCCTGCTCGCAGGAGTATGCCAGCGCGCTGCGGCTGTACCAGCTGGCGTCGGAGAAGCTGGACGCAGGCAAGCGTGCGCTGGTGCTGCTGTACCTTGCGCGCGCACACTACGACAGCGACGACCTGCCGGCGGCCAAGGCGTGCCTGCTGCGCGCCATCCACGTCGCACCCACGGACTTCAAGCTGCGCTTCAACGCGGCGCTCACGATGCAGGCGCGTGGGGCGGTGTGCATGTCGTCATGGGGCAGCGCTTCAGGGTGCCTGATGTCGTGTTGCTGGTGTGATATTGCGTGTGGCCATGCGAGCCATGGCGGTCCACTTCAGGAAGAACACGGTCATTTGCCAGCACAAATGCCTCCTCCACCTGCCGTACAACACAAATTTGCTGCATGTGACGCCCTGTCCCGCGCCTTGCACGACGCTGATCTATTGCAGGAGTGGGCGGTACGCGCGTACCGCAAGCAGCGGCCAGCGGGCGACACCACCCGCCTGCCCGACTATGAGCGCGCACAGGGCGAGCTGGAGCAAGCGCTCAAGTACTTTGAGCACCTGCAGTCGCTGGGTGTGTCGCGCACACACTTGGACCCCGCCAAGCTGTCAGCACACGTCAAGTTCTGCAAGGCACAGGTGCGCTGAGGCACGCTGGGGTGGTGCCCGCCACATGGGGCGCTGGTGTTCACCTTGCCGGCAGGCAGCAATCCTGCCAACACTGCGCTCCCCGCTTGGACCACGCGCGCCTGCTTGCACACAGCTGCTGGCTCAGCGCTTTGGCTGAGCATCGCCTACCGTACAGCATACGCGCCACCCTCTGCGTGGCTGCCCTCATTCGATCACGCTGTTTAATGACACATTGTCGGTGCTCCCTGCGCTGTGCCCCCTCCCCCCAACACACACACACACACAACTTTAGGTGGAGGCCGCTGTGGGGCACATCGAGATGGCGCGGAGGGAGGCCGCGGCGCTGGAGGAGGCGCGGGTGAACGCGGAGAAGCTGCGCGAGGTGCAGGAGCAGAAGCGTCAGGTGGAGCTGATGCGCAAGCGCGCGATGAAGGAGGCGGAGCAGGTGGAGCAGGAGCGGCGCGCGCGGGAGGCGCTGGAAAAGTGTGTGTTTTGCCAGTTTTTGCCCAAATTTTATCAACTGTTGTTTTTTGAACGCTGGCACCCTGAGATGACAACACCCTTGGCTTGGTGCAGTGTGGTGGAGTGCCTCTTGCACCAGCTGTTGGGCTGTGCACCCCACCAGGGCTCTCCATGCATAATGCCCTTTCATGGAATGCCATGTGCTTGGGTTTTGTTTGCCGCCATCGTGGAGCTGCACAGCACCCAGACCTCTGCGGCTGGCGCCTCATCTGGTGTGCTGCGTGGTGCTTGCGGCGAGCACTCGCAGGCAGGAGCGGCTGAAGGGTGAGTGGCGGCTCAAGCGCGAGGCTGAGCCCCTGGAGGGCGGTGAGGCCGGGGAGGGCGGCAAGAAGAAGGCCAAGGTGGGTGGGGGCACCCAGCTGATCCCCGCCATGCATGCATGGTTTGAGTGGGGGGCGTGTTTGTCGTGCGGGGTGGACCATGCTGTGCTGCTGTGTGGTGGGGGCGTGGGAGCTTGGCGGTGCTGTGGCATGCTCATGCGAGCAGAGCACCAAGGTCTACCTGAGTCTAGCCTCCCCAGCATTCGACCCAGGCCGAGGCCTGCTGTACTTGCACCCTCGTTGTGTTGCCGGGGCGCTGTGTGTGGCACCCACCACCGATGGGGCGGTGTCGTGTTGCGGCCCCGCAGGGCAAGAAGGGCGGCAAGGGCAAGAAGGAGAAGGGTGCACGCGCCTTGGCCGGTGATGATGAGGAGCCAACAGATGAGGGTGAAGAGCCCAAGGCTGGGGATGGTGCAGGTGCGTGTGGAGGCACAATGACCGGTGATCTGATTGACCTGCTCACGCTGGTTTGGGGGGCTGTCAACTCACCTGGCAGATGAGGTCTTTGCAGGTGTTTGCAGCTGCATGTCGTGGGTGGTGTGACCTGCACGGCAGCTCCAGCAGTAGCTTATGCTTTGATCAGTGCATGGTATTACACATGGTGCTTTGGCAAGCGGTTTGAACTTTGCACCTAACGGTTGGTGTGTGGCGCCATCTGCCTGCTGTGGCTGCAGCTGCGGCTGGTGGGCTGGGCGACAACGAGGACCTGTTTGGGTCGGATGAGGACACGGATGCTGAGGGCGATGCGGCACGTGAGAAGGTGCGAGAGCATGCCAGATGCACCATCTGGTTGCAAGCCTGGCACATATGGGTTCACGCTGTGCATGTCGCCATGTGCTCACAACCCTAAACCCTAAACCTGTGGCAAGGAGTGCTGCGCGCAGCAAGTGCAGCGTCGCCTTGCTCATGTGCATGCACTGCTGCAGCAGCGCGACACAGCCAGCTGCAGCCACTCATCACGACTGCACAATGTGCAGACTGTGCATGCTTACCAGCCCCTGCATCTATGGGTCTGGATCGCCATGAATGGTCGGCGTGCGCCTGTGGTGATGTGTGCACAGGCGATGCTGGCCCAAGCAGGGCTGGAGAGTGATGATGAGGAGGGCCCTGCACCCGACCTGGAGGATGACGATGCTGGGCCTGGGGCCACGCAGCCGCGCAGGCACAAGCGCATCCGCACCGCCGGCTCTGATGATGAGGGCGCAGGTGCCAATGGGCAGGGCGTAGGTGGGGCAGAGGGGCTGGAGGACGCTGACGAGGAGGGTGCAGGGGGCGAGGGGCAGCCTGCCAAGCGCGCACGGCGCGCGGCTGCCTTTGAGGACAGTGATGAGGCGGACGGGGGTGCAGGGGGGGAGGGCACCGCTGCCGCTGACGGCCATGGAGAGGAAGCGGCTGGGGCAGCAGCTGGTGCTGAGGCTGGGGGGGACGTTGGGGTGGGGGACCTGTTTGGAGATGATGACGAGTAGAGCATTGAAACGGACCAGACGGACCTATGAAACTTTGCTCGATTCATGCCTCAGGAAGTCCTCAAAAGAAAAAATGATCTTCTCATAAGAGCACATGATGAGGGCCACCAGAACGGCTTTTGGCAATGCTTGAGCTGCATTTGACCTTCATGCAGCATCCACTGGCAACCCGCCTGGACAATAATAATCCAGCCACCGTGATGGAAAAATGTTGACAGCATGCGCACTACTTACTGATTGCGTGACAAGTGCAGCCTACATTACATGCCACTGTTTCCCACTGCTACGCGGTGCCATGACGCTGTGCGCGGCGCCTCATAACCTTGCGGCACCCCAACAGCTGCAGCAGCTCACGCTTGCCTGAGCCAGGCACAGGTGCACTGGCAGGCGTGCCCAGCAGCCGGTACAACCACCGCGCCCCAGGATGGTGTGCCACGTCTCGCAACTGGCTTGCACGCCGCCGCTTGCGACTCGCAGGCGCAGCCACGGCTACCGCACCCTGCTTGATGTGTGCAAGGTGTGGGTGCTGCTCGCAGGCGTTCCCTGCCTGCTCCTCGCCAGCCTGGGTGTGAGGAGCCACGGGGGTCCCTTGTGCCTGGAGCTCTGCCAGCCCCAGCAGCCCAGTCTCCTCCTCCTCCCCCTCCCCCGTGTCCACAAGGTCCAGATCGTACAAGTGGCCGGGTTCTAGGAACCACCCAAACAGTGTGTAGCGCGGCCGGTCCACGCGCATGGGTGTGACGGTGTGCCAGCGGGGGATGCGGAAGCACACGGCTGTGTTGAACTGGGGTACAAAGGTGAATGAGCCCCCGGGTGCCTCGTGGTCGATCAGCAGCCCGCCATACTGCAAGGCAGGGCGGTGTGTTGGTGTGGAGCATCTGTGAACACCACGCTAGGTTATCAAGTCCTGCTGCACCTACCCCTGGCATGAAGTCTTGATGCACGCTGCATTTCGTATATGTAGACCATCAGGCCCGCGAGACGCGATGCATTGTGGTCAATGTTATCTTTTTGTGTTTGGTCTCGGCCAGGAAACGTGTCCTGGCCCAGCCGCACAACAATTGCAATATTAATGCAAGTCGCACGAGCTAATATGATGACGTTTGGACCTGCCTGGCCTCATAACCGCCACAACCCCTTACGGTAACCACCCCAACTTCTTACGATCCTCGGCAGACCGTAAAATTGTGTATTACTGACGTCAATTTACGCTACCGTAGTAATACCATACGGTCAGGGGCCGTTACGGCGTATTACCACAGCTCTGGGCATGATAATGGATACATACAGAGCAGGTGCATGCCATGCCTGTGGACCAACATGAGCTCCAAGTGGAGGCCTTGCACACACATCCAAGAGTCACAAAACACCCACCTCTTCCTTCCAATCCTTTGTGAAGTAGACAATGAGTGCGATGTTGCGGGAGCACTGCACAATGGACCCATCCTCCATCATCACGTCCGTGTATGCGCGGTCGTCATGCCTGCACGCAGCAGCACAGGCGGTACAGCAGCACGGCTGTAAATCCATACCTGAGGCATTGTCATAACTATATGCAGTACGGATTGATGGGGAGCTGCAGGGCACAGCGAGGCCGCAGGCTGTGGCTTAAGACCCATGGACAGGGCACCCGCCTGTTTTGTATAGCTGCGTAATGGCTTTCATGCACGTCTTCCTTGCTAGGGGTGCAACAGTGCAGATGGGTTGCGTGGCCCTCACATCCAGCTTGCTCACCGTACGATGTGGTGACCCTGCATGTACTTGGCGGCTGAGAAGGAGTGCAGGCTGTCAGGCATGACTTGCGTGATGGCTCGGATGATGGTCTCCAGCTTGGGTGCTTGCCGGGTGGACCAGAACGCATGACGAATGTTGTTGTGCGCGTAGTCACGGTCAGCAGCTGTGGCATTCCAGTCTTGGATTGCTTCCAGATCCTTCAAGATGCCCTCAGCTACGTTGCTCTGCTGGCCCAACATGAAGGAAAGCGAGTATCAGTGTTGCAGGCATCATGTGAGGCTGTGTGCACATCGTCTGTGCACAGCACACAGAGCTGCGAGTGTGGGGGCTTACAGTGCTGGAATGGAGAGGAGGAGATTGCTCTGGTGCGCCATGCAGCACAGCATGGTGCACACATGATGTGCACAGTACCAATGCACACACTGCTGAATACGAGGCAAATGATCTTATGGCCACATGGCACTATGCTGCACGCCAACACAGCGCTCCTGGAAGCACTTGCCGGTAAGAAGTCCTTGAAAAAGGCGATCCCTCCACCCTCCGAAAGGCTCTTTTCGATATCATATTTATTTGCCCAACTGCAGACTGCTGGGTAGGAATTCAGCCAGCGCCGATAACTCGACATGGTTTTCAGGCGATGCAGTCACATCCAAGCACAGGCCAGAGCAATGCACAAAACCCCTTTGATGTGCGCTCACACTTGAATCGACAAAACCGCCATGCTCCCAAACCCTAATCTAAACTGACTTGGAGCTGCCATGCACCTGCCTCTGGCATAACAAGGCATGAGCAACTGAACTACGCTGTCCAAGACTGTGCACACTCCAAGGTCATATGTTTGCGCCTGGAAGATATTTGCACCAAGTGCGTGTTTTGGCCACAGACAGCTGCGTTGCACGTGAATGCTGCACACTAGCTCGCAGCTGACATCACACCGGGCGCGCGCGTCCCAAAGAACCCCCCAAACAACCCGGCCCCCTTGCGCCGCCGCTCCTCCTCCTCCCGCTGACGCAGCAGGTCTTCCAACTTGTCCACACGGAACACGAGCCGCTGGATGAGCTCAGTCTGCTCCCGGTTCTCAGCCGCAAGGCGCTGCAGGCAGTTCACGGGGTGCAGGTAGCACGGGTGAGGTGTGCGTGAAGGGAAGGAGCAGGCTGACATGCGGAGCAGACAAACATGAACAGCATGCAAGTCCATAGCTGCTCACGCAGGCGACAGGGAGCATGTGCAGACTGCAGGGTGCAGCACCTGGACGAGTGAATCGTGCGTGCAACAAGAACCGCACACAGCAGAACAAGGATGGACAGCTGACCCCATCAAATGCTGCATCCGCTGCTGGACCCCACCTCCCGCTCCCTCCGTGCTGTCTCCAGTATGTGCTGCCGCTCCATGTGCTCCGCGCGCTTCTTGTCATTGTCCTTGCGCACCTGGCGCTGATACTCAAACACCACGATGACGATGCCCACCTGCCACAGGCCCGCAACGTCAGCCGTGATTCAGTACATGGCTCTTATCGCAGAGATTCTTTGATGTACCTGCCGAGCACTGCTCAAGGTTAGGGTGGGATACTGCAACCACTGCTGGTGCTGCTGCTGCTGCTGCCATGCGCAAAACACTACTTACAAAGAACACAAAGCCTTCGCTGACAATCTTGGATGCAAGCTCAATTGACTTCTCTTCCGTCATATCACCGATGAATGCATTGCCTGTCTTGCCTTCTGCACCACGGGTAATCCACACCTCCAGCCGGTGCGTGAACTGCAGCAGTGGAATGCAAACAGCCATGGCACATGTCACTGCAAATCGGCAGGGCAGTCCTGAGCCGAGGCATGCAGCAGTGCATGCATGTTTTGTGCAAGCGCAACTTTTGGACCACACTGAGCCTGAAATTCTGATTTAGGGCCCCACCTGTGCAGCTTGTATGGCCCTTTGTCGTGCCTGGGGGTGGTTCATGACATAAGCTTGAAAACGAGCTGACAAGGGTTTGGCTATCGTCTTGATTGCTAGCGTGCCGACTTTTAAGATTATAGCTGACATTGTATTAGCTGCCTCTGTGCCTGATGCTTGTGGTTTAGCTTCAGCACAGGTTCAATTGCCCAGTGAAGCAAGGATCAACGTCACTTGTGCAAGTAGCTTCAGAATGAAGGGTGTATTTGTGCAGTATGCGTGCGCAGTTTGCCCCTCTTGGGTCTCATATATGACGAGAACAGCATATTGCGGCAAACGGTGCATTCCTTTGTTTATGCAAGCGCGCTTGATCCAATTATCAGCCTATTGATGGCTCGCCGACTTCATCGCAGCTATTGATCTGAACGAAAGGGAAAATGAGCAAGCAGCGGGCGGAGCATCAAACGCAAACTGAGGATGCGGTAAGAATGCTTCATTGTCCAGGCCTTCAGTTGCACTGTGATGGAAGTATTACATCGCCTATGGTGCAGGATGAGTCAGACAAGGATGCAGAGCCCAAGCTGCTGGTGCAGGAGGACAAGGTGGGCTGTGTCCAACATCAAACAACATTTGGTTGAACGTACTGGGTACCATGTGTTCGTGAAGCCATGCAGGCAGCTGCATGGGTGCCATTTGGGTGCCTGAATGCAGAGTGTTATGCTGCTCACAAACATGGACAACAGCTCACCTTGCTGCTGCACATCTAGCGGCACACCCAGTGGCATGGTCACCTGATTCAGCAATCGTCCGCGTGCAGAACAAAAAGTACAAGTCGCTGAAAGTACGCACCATCTCCACGATTACACTCATCGCCGGGTTCCTATGGTTCGTGTATGCGGGTCATGTGCCCCTCATGTTCCTCCTCTTCGCCATGCAAGTGAGTAGCACACTGGTGGTTGACATGCAGCAGCACACAGCGAAGCAACAATCAGCATCCAGTCCATGGACAACTGATAAGCAGATGGCTGTTGGTCGCACCCATTGTGCTTGTTACCACGAGGTTGAACAGGCAGCGCAGCACGTTTTCCTGGTGATGGCAGCTTACTTTCATTAGCTTGCAACCCATGCGATCCTTCGTGCTGGCCCTGTCACAGTGCCTGGGCCCCAGCACACGCATGCCGCGTGCTGCCTGTGATGCACAGTGCATGATGACATGTCGACATCCCATGTTCCATGGTGCATGTGTACTGCTCACAGGCAGCCGTGATACGGGAGTTCTTTGCAATAGCGCGTGTGGCGCAGCAGGACCGCAAGCTGCCGGGCTTCCGTGCACAGCAGTGGTACTTCTTCCTGGTGGCCATCTTTTACCTCTATGGCCGGTAATACGCGCGTTGCGCAGCGCCAGTGCAGCTTGGGGGTGACCCATGGTTGAATGGCAGGGTCTGGGCATGCACCTGGGCCTGTGCACGTGCGCAACGTTGATCTGCTGCATGTTCTCGCACACGCCGCCACGCTGCTGCAGTACGCCGCTGCCTGTGTCAGCCACCCAACACGCCCGCGTGCAATCACGCAGCACCACACATTCTATGTTTATGCATCGCGCCATACGTTATGGTACCTCTTGCCCCCTTGCTGCGCAGCTTCATCAAGACGAACCTGCTGGTGGAGATCACCAGCACGCGGCTGCTGGCCAAGCTGTTTGGCTGGGTGCTGCGCCGCCACACGCTCGTGTCTCTGGCCCTGTACATGGCAGGTGCGTGATGCACGCAGCCTGCACTGTTGCAGCTTATGGCAGGCAGGGACCAGGCCAAAGCAGCTGCAGCTGCACCTCGGACAGGCATGGCCTGTGTGGCTTGTGGTGTTTGAAGCGCACCCCGTGCCCATGCCCTGCCTGCCATGAGTGTGCCCGCAGGCTTTGTGTCATTCGTGCTGAGCCTGAAGAAGGGCATGTACCTGTACCAGTTCAGCCAGTTTGCGTGGACGCACACCATCACACTGGTTGTGATCGTGCCGTCCGCCTTCCTGGTGTCCAACATGTTTGAGGGCATCATCTGGTGGCTGCTGCCGGCCATGCTGGTCATCGCCAACGACATCTGCGCGTACCTTGCCGGTGAGCCGTGATGCAGCTCAAGACTGCAGCGATAGGGTCGTTGGCCCCCTGCTGTGCTCGTTGTGGGGGTTGGCGAAGCATGTCTGTGCGCAGCATGGTAGGGGTCAGCAACTCAGTCGGTCTACAAACGTGGCTGGTGTGCATGCATGCGCAGGCTTCTTCTTCGGCCGCACGCCGCTCATCAAGCTGTCACCCAAGAAGACGTGGGAGGGCTTTGTGGGCGGTGCCTTGGGCACCGTCGCCGTCGCGTTTGTGCTGTCATACGTGCTGGCGGGCCACAAGTGGCTGGTGTGCCCGCGCCGGGACCTGTCGCTGGGTGCTCTGGACTGCGAGGTACAGCCCCCATGCATACTGTACTTGGTGTCCTGTGCATGGCCTCCTGTGGCACCATCCAATACTTCCGATAACCTGCACATGGCTTGCACTGCAACACGGGGTCAGCCACAGGGGCGGTGTGGCACGCCAGTTGCTTGCATCTTGGTTTTCGTAGTTTGAGGGTGTTGCTGAGGTGCGGCAGCCAAGGCCAACAAACAGCACTTCGCCTTCACGTACCAGGCTGGAGACATGGGGTGTGTGTGTCCCACACGCAGGTGGATGACATCTACAAGTTCCGGCGCTACACATGGGCTGACCTGGATGAGTTTGTGCCTGACCCGGTGATCGAGGCACTGCCCACACTGTTAGCCACCCTTCCAGCTGGTCTGGTGACATGGCTTAAGGGCCTGAGCCTGACGGCGATGCCGGTGCAGCTGCATGCAATGGTGCTGGCGCTGTTCGCGTCGTGCATCGCGCCCTTTGGTGCGGCGCGCCCCAGCTTGCGTCTTGTGGTGGCTGGGTGTGCCCATGTGTTGGCTGGAGCGCCAAGCCCTATCATTGCTCTTGCCCGTCCTGCGGCTGCATCAGGCTGGTTTCACGTTTCAACGATCCAGCACAAGCTTCTGATGCAGCGCTGGATGCGCAGTCACGCCATGTGTGGTTTTGTGGTCTCGCAGGCGGGTTTGCTGCGTCGGGTTTCAAGCGCGCGTTCCACATGAAGGATTTTGGGGACACAATCCCTGGTCATGGTGGTGTGACGGACCGCTTCGATTGCCAGGTGCGGGGATGTACCGGCGCGACCACTGCCGCCTGTGAGCTGAGCCATACACTTCTTTCTTGGAGGCCACGCCAGTGTGAGCCCACTGTGTGCCCAAGTCAATTCTTATGGCTGGCTGCTTCTTCGCCCACACGCGCCACCTGTACCGCCTGTACCGCCCACCCTGCAGGTGCTCATGGCCATCTTCTCCTACGTGTACTACTGGACGTACATCTCCAAGGCAGAGCCCGGCGTGGGGGAGGTGCTGGACGCGGCGCTGCGGCTGCATGACGATGCGCAGGTGGTGCTGTTCGGCAAGCTGGCCAACCTGCTTGTGGCAGAGGGGCTCCTGCCAGGTGTGTGCGTGTGTGTGCTGGGGGTGGGTGTAGCAATGCGCTGGGAAACCCAGGAACAATCCCCAGCCGCTGTGCGGTTCTTTGAAGTTTGCAGCTGGCTAGTGGCATATGCAGGGCTGTTGGCGCCCGCCAAGGCATTGGTATCAGCCCGCATGTTGCGTCTCGGGCCTGTGAACTGCTCCACACCATGCGACACAACCTGAAACATGCACGTGGAGTCATCCTCAATACTCGCGCTCAACATGTTGTTTGCTTGGCGTGGTGCATGCAGAGTCAGTGACAGACATACTGGCACCTATCCTGAACTCCACGGGGCTAGCTCACTGATGTGATGTGTGCCTCACTTAGCCGGTGTGGCTCATATGCAAGGGGCAGCTTACTTGGAGAGCGGGTGGTCTGGGCTGATGCAGGGTGTGGGCTGCTGTGGTGTGGTGTGCGCTGCTTGGCTGCGCTGGATGGGCAGGAGCTCAGCAGCTGTGGGTTCAGCAGCTAACCAGGCATGTGCGTTACAGTTCCAGCCACACAGAATGGTCACTTCTTTCATACTCATTGCCATGACAGACAGGACTGGGATCCCAGGCCATGCCTGTAACGCGTGCGGATGTTCTCATTTGGTGTCATTGCTCCGCAGAATACTTCATGCACTTCTTTGCTCAGCTGTGCCCAGTGTGAAACGCAAGTAGCTGTTGCAATGTGGCAGACCAGTGTCGCAATCTTTTGTATGGGTGATGGTACCGCTGGGAACTGTGTTGTCTCCCTGTCCTTCCTGAAAAGCAACCACTTTGGAACCCACAAGTCATTCCTGCTGCTCATGGCAAAGACATACATCCTTCAGCAACACAAACAGCTCACTGCCTGCTATCCAGCACCATTTGTTCAACGTTCATTAAAATGCCCTTCTTATCAATAGACAAGCCAACAGCCAGGTGCTGCCTCAACACATGCCAAACAAAAAACAACGTTGTCATGATATCATGTCCTCGTCCGATGAGTCAGACAGGTCCGTTGCGATGGAGTGAGATGCCAGTGCAATGCGCGCTGTTTGTCGCCGGCGCAGCAGCTCCACGCCCAACCCTGCTGATGTGGCTGTACTGGTAGGGCTGTACCGCCAAGGGGATGCAGGCCCTGCTGCTAGTGCTGGCATCAGGAGGCAGGTGTTGATGACTGGCAGCTGCTGTTGCATCGCAGCATCCACAGGAGCTGCGACGGCACGAGGTGTGGATGAGAGTGTGTCCGCCCCCTCTGCACTGACATGCCCGTGTGGCTGCAGCTGCAGCTGCTGCGCAGGTGCACTAGATTCACTTGCCGCTGTTGTGCACCCAGCCTCCAACGCCTTCACCGCAGCTGCCACCTCTGCTGCTGCTGCTGCTGCTGCTGCTTGCTGCAGGGCAATCTGCTCAATCGCCTCATCAATCGGGTTCAACTCGTGACCCTCCACCTCCTCCACCCCATCCGCCTCCAGCTCCCACCGCGCCACAGCACTGCGCACCGCCTCATCAATGCTGCGCCGCACTGAGTGCGAGCCGGAGTTGGAAATTGACCGGGAGCGTGCCACTTCTGGGTGCGGTGTGGGCGTACGCTCCACCTCTCCCCCGTCCCCGCCCTCTGCTTCATCAAAGTGTGCCGCATGGCCGTTCTGCAGCCGCTCCGCTGCAGCTTGTGCGGCGAAAGGCGCAGTCGGGGCAGCGGCACCTGCTTCCAGCTCTATCTCACTCCCTCCCTCATCCTCCTCACTCCAGTACTCTGTTGTCTCCAAGTGTGGTGAGGCTGGTGTGGCACTTGCCTCAACTGCCTCAACCTCTATCTCCTCCTCCACCTCCACCACCTCCGCACCCGCTTGGCTGCTCACAACTGTGGGCAGTGTGTCGGTGTCACCCATGATGGCAGGTGCTGCTGGCTCTGGAGATGCTGGCGCTGCTGCTGCAGCTGTAGGATCTGATTGTGACAGCGGAGTGACAGCAGAGTGCTCCACAATTGCTGCCCATGCTGCATCTGCATGCTGGGTGCCATGGGAGCTGACATTGGCGGTGCTGCTGTGCTCCCACACCGCAACAGGCACTGTTTCAGCAGGTGCAGCACTGCTGGTGCCCAGGGTAACAGCATCAGCTGCAGCTGGGGCACCGACAGCAGCAGAAGGGGCAGCGGCGGCAGCTGCAGCAGCAGTGACTGGAATGACCAGCACAGCGCCCTTTGTTGTGGTTTCGTGACATGCGCCAGCCTCTGGCTCACACTGCTGTACGCGGCTTGATGACGGGCGTGCGCCCTCACTCATATCAACTGCCGCTTCAGGCTGTGCGGACGCTGCTGGTGCCAGAAGCTGGGCAGCAATAGCCTCCCACTTTGCAAGGGTGGCTGCCACGGTAGCCGCCAGGTTCTCCACAGTGGCTGCTAGAGGCTCAGCTGCTGCTTGTGGCAGTGCAGGAGGTGCGGCAAGCAAGGCAGAAGGGGCCTGCTCGACTGGTGCTGGTGCTACTGGTGCGGCAGGCACTGCTGGGGGCTGTGGTGCTGGCTGCTGACTCTGTGCAGCTGCTGCGGGTGCTACAGCTGCCAATACTGCGGATTCTGGCTCCAGCGTGGTTGCAGGCGCAGCGGACGCAGTATTGTCTGCACCAACAGCACCTGGTGTGGTAGCGCCAGGCTCTGCAGCTTCTAGTACTGCAGGTGACGGTGCTGTTGCAGGTACTGCCACCTCCAAGTCCACTGCCACTGTCACAGGTGTTGCTGGCTCATCGTCAATAAGCTCCGTCAGTTGTGACGGTTCAGGCTCGGGCACTGGCTCTTGTGCAGCGGCCTCTGTAGGAGCCACAGGAGCAGCAGGCAAGCATGAAACCGCTGGTGCTGCGGCACGGGCATCACCAGCAGCCTCCCACTTTGCAAGGGTGGCTGCCACGGTAGCCGCCAGGTTCTCCACAGTGGCTGCTAGAGGCTCAGCTGCTGCTTGTGGCAGTGCAGGAGGCGCGGCAAGCGACGCAGAAGGGGCCTGCTCGACTGGTGCTGGCGCTACTGGTGCGGCAGGCACTGCTGGGGGCTGTGGTGCTGGCTGCT
>QAXD01000014.1:725384-779394 GCA_004335575.1 Haematococcus sp. NG2 | reverse complement strand
GCTGTTGCAGGTACTGCCACCTCCAAGTCCACTGCCACTGTCACAGGTGTTGCTGGCTCATCGTCAATAAGCTCCGTCAGTTGTGACGGTTCAGGCTCAGGCACTTGCTCTTGTGCAGCCGCCTCTGTAGGAGCCACAGGAGCAGCAGGCAAGCATGAAACCGCTGGTGCTGCGGCACTGGCATCACCAGCAGCGGGCTGCTCAGCAGCTGGCACCTCCTGCTCTGCAGCAGGGACCTCTCCAGCTGCTGGTAGCTCCTCTAAACATGGTGACTGAACAGCGGGGCTGGCCATCAGCACAGCAGCAGCAGCCTCAGCACCGTGTTTCTCCTCAAAAGCATCAGGAACACAGGCGGTAGGCCCAGGCTCCAAGGCGGCCTCTGTTGCCAGGTGAACCTCCCGTGGCAATGCTGGCAGCTCAGTTGGCTCTGCAGCGGCCTCGTGGTCCCACATGTCAGCTGCGTCGCTGATGGCCCGGTCCAAGCTGGGCCGGCCATGACCCTCCCTTGGTGAGTGCCCAACAGCCTTGCCTGACCTCCTGTTGCGGCTAGGAGAGGATGCTTGCGCGACAGGCTGCAAGATCTCCCCACCATCTGAATCCTCCGAGTCGCAGGAGGGGGCCGCCACATGAAGAGGTAATCCTGCAGGCGGCGCCATGGCTGCAGAGCCTGACTCCCCAGCCAATGTGTCTGTAGGGGACGTTGGACCTGCTGCCGGCTCCTCAGTTGCCTCTGCAGCTGTCGCAGCAGCAAGTGCCTCCTCTGCTGCACCAAGCGCATCTTCTGTTGCAGCTGCCTCCGCTTCTTCCACCGTCGATTCAGCGACAGGAGACAGCAGCTCGTGCTGTGTTGTGCTCCCTGCATCGTGATACGCTGTCTCCTCTTGCTCCCACCTGGCCACAGCAGTGTTGATGGCCAAGTCCAGGCTGCGGCGGCCATGGCCATCAGCGACTTGGACGTGAGTGGGGCTTGGGTCAGACAATACATGACCAACCGGTGGCACATCCTTTAAGGGATCTGTAGGCGGCAGCGGCAGCTGCGGCTCACTCCCCAACGCCTCATCCTCGTCCTCCTCCTGCGCTGTCAGCACCTCACCTGCTGTAGCCTGTGCTTCAGCCGCAGCAGCTGCCACGCCTGCCGTGCCAGGGTCTGTGCTCGCAGCAGCAGCTGCAGCAGCGCCGGCACTAGCACCGGCACCAGGGGCAGTGCTGCTCTCATCAGCCAGGGCTGCCGCCACTGCTTCTTCCTCCTCTGCATGGTGCTCCAAAAGCGGCTGGTCCTCAGGCGGAGCAGCAGTGGCCGCATCAGTGGCAACCCACTGCTCAACTGGCCGGGGGGAGGCTGGCTGCGAGCGCGTGGACAGGGGAGCGGAGCGTAAGGAGCTCTGCCGCGACTCATCGCGCGCACGCAGCTCCGCCCTCATGGACTCTTGCCGCGACTCATCGCGCGCACGCAGCTCCGCCCTCATGGACTCTTGCCGCTCGGCTTTGAAGTGCGCACTCACGGCCCGGTAGTGTGAGAGCCGCATGCCGTACCGCCGCTCAAAGCTCTCGCTGCTTGTGCTGCTCGCGTCATCGCGGATGTTGTAGCTGTAGCTGCTTGCATGGCTGCCAGCGCCTGGCTGGGCCTCCTCGCCGCCTTCAACCACGTCCCTGCTGTCTGCTCCCGTGGTGCCTGAATGTGCCACGCTCTGCACACCCACAGCTCGTGACTCGGCCACTGCCGGGGCGGCTGCTGCTGCCACTGGTGTCTGCACTCGCCCCGCGCCCGCTCCCTGGCTTTCATCGTCATCGTCATCGTCATTGTCATCCTCGTCCTCGTCGTCCCCCTCAGTACTGCTGTGGCCCACAATGGAGCGAGCGGACCGCACGAAGTTGATGGGCTTGTTGATGGCCAGCCCACCATCACTGCAAGCAGAGGCAGTGGGGCAACCTTGTTGCTGCCAGGCCATCAGCCATGGGAAGGTGAGCTTGGCAAGCCACGCGCTGCACATCCACCACCACCACCCACCCATAATGTAACCACGCCAGCCTGGGAGTGGCAGTCACACCGCACCAGCTGCCCCACACCTGCTGCACTCCGTGCTTCCATCCTGGTCATCGTCCTCTGCTGCCTCCCAGTGGATTGACAGCGCCCGCTTGTGCTGCTTGTAGAGTGAGCTCCCCAGGCTGGGCCCATCACCCGGTGCCATGCCCTCTGGCACAGCCATGGTCACAGTGCGCGGCCTGCGGAGCAGCACATAGCGCAGGCAAAGTGTTCAGCTGACGGGGTTCTTGGGGGCAGCAGGCAGCAAATGAATGAAATGATGGACTGCAGAGGCATGAGAGGTATGTCAGATATGATGTGGATGGGCACGCAATCAGACAGCAAATGACAGCATGCAGGATGCAGGCCGTAGCAGCTAAGCATGCCATCCACTCCGGCAGACTAGGCACAGCAGCATGTCCAAGGAAGATACCCCCACTCACCCAGCTGCAGCAACCCCAACCGTGCTTGGCAGGGGCACCTGACTGAACGCCCTGAGTGAATCTATCATGGCCGCGCGGCCATCCACGCTTTGGGACGCGTCCAGCAACCCACCACCACCTGAGTAGCTGGCGTACTGCCTCAGCTGCCGCGCAGGCTGTTGCTGCTGTGGCGCAGCTAAGTGCTGTGTTCCGCCAGTGCTCGAGCTTCCAGGGCCCAGCTGCAGCCCCACCGAGCCTCGTGTGGCACCAAAGCTGCCGCCCACACCCCCGCTGTCACTCGCACGTGGCACAACGGGCGCACGCGCTGCTGGGTACATGGGGCCGAAGCTGCCCAATGAGAGCAGGCCAGGGCTGGGGGCGGGTGGGCTCTGCATGGTGGCCGAGCGCATGAGGCCCCGCGGTGCAGCGCCAGGGCCTGTGATGGTGATGGCATTCGCCTCCAGCAGCCCAGCGCGCGCCTCGCCAGGAGACACGTGTGGTGGTGGGGAGGCGCTCGGTGCGTGCGCCCCGCTCTGAGACTCGCGCACCTTCAGCGCGTGGATCGCGGCAAAGCCGGCAGCCATGGGGTCAGGGCCCCAAGGGTCGGCGTCCATACCACTGGTGTAGCTGTGCCGAGGACCGCGCGACCCTGTGCTGCTGCGTACAGGCGCTGACCACCTGTCACCGGATGACGGGCGCTCATTGGAGTCAACCCAAGCTGCAGGGCCCGGGTTGCTGAACGTGGCGGCTGAGTAGTGCGTGGCGCCAGACTCGGACGCGCGGCTGGGTCGTGACAGGAACTCTGCGCGCACAACACGCATGGCGGCATGGGGCACGTCCATATGAGGCAACATGCAGGCAAGGCACACAGGACTACAGCAGCAGGATGCACACCTTGAAGGCAAGTCACATGCACAGTCCAACACGCACGATACCCCATCAACAGGCATGCAACAGGCAAGGCAAGCCAGAGACGCCAAGGCACTGCACCCCACCAGGGTATGCACCACGCCGGCTGGAGGAGCGCGTCAGCACCGACCCACTGGCGCGTGCTGAGCTGCCACCACTCTCGCTGATGCGCGGAGGGACAGCTAGCGTGCTGAGTGACTGGCCTGGGCCGAGAAAGGCACTGCCCCCGCCATCTGCCGTGAAACGGCGAGGCGGGGGCATACCGGCTGACATGGTGACACTGCGCATGAGCTGCTGAGGACTGACTGCATTGCCTGAGGCATTAACACCTGGACTGGCTCCTGTACCGCCACTGCCCAACCCTACCCCCACAACCCCACTGCCAGCAAGGCCAGAGCTGCTGCCCATGCTGCCAAAGCTCCCCCCCATACTGCTGCCCATGCTGGCGCCCATGTGCAGCTGGTACCCACCACTGCCATCCCCCATCAGCATACCACCCGAGGCCGCGGTGCGCAGGGCAGGCAGGCGGGGCGGCAGGCTGCTGCCCACACGCCGTGACGTTGAGCGCTTCAGGTTGGCGCGCTGCAGCTCCTCCACACTGACTTGGGGGGCGATGGAAGGGGGGATGGACGGGGGCACAGCTGGTGTGGGTGCTGCCCCGCCTGCGGCGGCTTGCGAGTGCGGGGGTTGAGCAGCCCCTGGCTGTGGCAGCTTGGCCGCCAAGTCCAGCAGCTTTTTCTTAGCAGCCACCAGCCGCGTTTCCAGCTCCTTCTCCCGCTCGATGGCTGCCACAGCAGCAGCTGCTGCAGCATCCATGCCGCCACCGCCACCGCTGCGTCTGCTGCGCCTGCTGTCATGGCTCTCCACAGTGGACAGGGCTGCAGGCAGCTGAGGCGCTGATGCAGGTCCTGCGGCGGTGCTCCCCCGCGACCGCCCTGAGGCACCGCTGTCAAATGCATCCATCAGCTGGGCATGTGACATCTGCTCCCGGCTCTTGCGCCGGGTGGCGGCAGCCTCCGCCGCCTCTTGCAGCCGTGAGGGTGCAAAGTCGCTGAGCTGATCCCGCACCTGCTCCCGGCTCAAGCGTGATGGTCCTGGCCCGCTGGGTGCACGGGCACCAGGGATCTCTCCACTGCTTGTGCTGGCTAGCACGTCGCCCGCTGCACCTCCGTCTGAGATCTTGAGGGAGGTTGGGCTGTCACCCTGGAGGCCTGAGGCAGTGGAGTCAAAGCTGCTGCGTGCATGGTCCAGGGTGGACAGGTGGGACAGCCGGTGGCGCGACACGCTGCGCATCTCAAGCATGCTCGCATGGCTGCTGCTGCCTGCAAAGGCACTGTTGCCATGGCGGGCAGAAGCTGACAGCTGTGCATCCAGTGTGGGGGCACGCACGAAGTCGAGGGAGAGGGTGGGGGCAGGTGGTGGCGGGGGCGCACGGGGCGTGGATGCGGGCGTGGATGTGTCTGAACCCCCACTGTTTGTGCGCTCTACCTTCGCATCCCCAGCCTGAGCTGCACGCTTCTTCTTCACCAGCAACTGCAGCAGTTGCAGCTCCTGCTTCAGCACCGCTATGTGGCGCACATCTGCGCCAGCTCCAGCACCGCTGCGCGAGCCTGCACTGGGCCCCATGTGCTCAAGTGACATGGACAAGGATGCGAACGGAGTTGATGGCGCTGAAAAGGAAGCTGGCGCCTGCAAGCTGGCAGCAGGGCTGAGGCTGTTGACGGGTGTCTGCACCTGCGACATTGTTCTTATCTGCGACGTTGTTCCCATCATCATGTTATTGCGACCCACTGCACCAGAGA
The DNA here is from genome assembly GCA_004335575.1 of Haematococcus sp. NG2. Classification (NCBI taxonomy): domain Eukaryota; kingdom Viridiplantae; phylum Chlorophyta; class Chlorophyceae; order Chlamydomonadales; family Haematococcaceae; genus Haematococcus; species Haematococcus sp. NG2. Next base: position 774,238 of record QAXD01000014.1, on the reverse strand, counting down.
TGGCTGATGCAGCCCCAAAATGGTTGAAATACGTGCTTGTTGACGTGGTCGCTTGCTGGACCTGGATTTGCTGCCCTCCCTGCTGCCATGGCGTCGCAAATGGCCCGTTCATGGGCGCATCCATAGGCACACCCGCCGGATGCATCCTGCCCGCAGTAAACCTCTTCACGGGTGCTCCATCACAAGTCACAAAAAGAACACAATCTGTGAAGTGGACAGAACTGGACCCTGCAGGAACCAGTCCATCGAGTTAGTTTTGCTGCTCTTCGCATGCTCATAAGCCTTGAAAGTGCAGCCCGCCTTGAAGTGAAGCCCACCCAGGACACCGATATGTGACCCGGGCAGACGGCGAATCCGACTGATGTTATTATGTGTTGCAGTGACATGAAAAACGACAATATCATATGTCATGTGTCCTGTGTGGTCGTCGTGCAAGCTGATGCAAGCAGGCCCAGCCATATGCTGTTACTGCTGAGAGTCTGAAGAAACCAGCACCTCAATTTCGCCGCCTTTGCACTATGTGGGAATTTGGATGTGAACTTGTGGCATGATCCCTGCTGACAGTGCGCGCGCAGCCGTCAAGGCATGGATAGTTGCTCCAGAGACTACTCTTGCATTACCATCAGGGCATCAGCTGGCTGCAACGCACCTGCGCGTGCAGCCTGCAGCCATGGTCATACTTTGTATATATCATGGACATTTGGCACACTGCACATCTTGCAACTGCTTCTGGCAATACCGGCAGGCTGCATCTGTTTTGGTGAGAGGAAAAGGTGCTGGGATGTGGTCTGGTACACCACGACAGTCGCTATGTACGTCTGGTACGTCACCTGCCGCTATGCAGCCTGGCACAGTGTCACACGCAAAAGCTGCATAAAACAGGGTTCTGGCAAAACCAAGGAGATCTTACTCACAGCCTCAGCAAATGCACAGAACATGCCAGCACATGGTACAACCCGGCATGTACGGCGGTGCGCAACCGGAAATGGACACTGCACGAGAGCAAAGTCATCATGTGCTCTCTATCGGAGTTGCAACGCAGTGAACGCAGGCATGCAACTTCCTGCAGTGTGAAGACGCAGCTATGTCTGGCATGCTGAGATCATCATGAGTGGCTACATGATTGCCACGTGTCTGATATGCCCGTCAAGCAGGCGCAGCATACAGCACACCGCCATGCAGCACGCATGCGCAAATGCACACCTGAATGGCTGCCAGAGTCAGCGCCATTCGTACATGTCATTGGCAAGCTTGACGCCCAACCTTAGGCCCTGCCTCCATCGCCTGTCCTTAGCTGTCATACACTGTTCACCATCCTAGGTCTGTCCACTTCTCGCTCTTGTCCTTCACAGCTTTGGTGAAGTCTTCAGTGTCTTCCAGCTCATCAGCTAGCGGCTCCGGCATGCCCTCAGGCAGTGGAATGGCTGCATGGGCACATTCACAAGGGCATGCAGGTGATCTACAATGTCAGCACACAAACTCCCCATCTTAGAGAGAGGTACTTACTGTCCACAGGCAGCGTGTCCTTGAGCCATTCTTCATCGATAATATCCAGCAGCTCCGGGTTGGTAGTCAACCTGAAATCTATCGTGGACGACATATTCAGCCTCAGCTACATCACGCACTTTGAGTATGTGCCTCGTGTGCTCTGGCCACCTCATTCGGTCCAAAACAATGATGGGGCGGTGGATTGGTCAGCCTTTGACTTGCAATTCTGTTCAGATTACTATGTGTAGATTGTATAACTGTTCCTTCTGCTCGTCTTTAGTCGGTCTAAGGGTTCTTTCAACCAGGGTTCCTGAGGTTCCCAAGCGCCAGGGCTCGTGCGCAGCAGTGGATACCAATGCAGGTCAAACAGGCCGTCCTTTGACTTTCTGCATGTGTGACCATGCACACATGTGCCATGGAAATGCCCGATGAAGTATGCACTGGCCAAAATTAAGGGGGCATGGGTACACCAGAGCAGCTGCAGCAGTGGGTGCAGCAGCTGGGGCAGGCGCCACCAGCAGCCAACACGCACTCCATCGCGTTTCAGCACCTGCGATGCAGCTTGCAGGTGCTAGCTGCAGCAAATCAGCTTCTCCCGCTTGCAGCTCTGACGCGCCACAAGGATGTGGGTGTGCAGCACCTGGCATGTGCCGCACTGCTGCAGTGTGCACAGGCGGAGCGACTGGCGCAGCTGCCCAGCCTACAGCCTCACAAGCCGCCGCCCGCGATGCTGCAGCTCGTCTCCGCATCAGGCATGATTCAAGGGCTGTTGGACGCCACAGCGCGCAGTGCAGCGGATGAGCAGGCTGAGGCAGTATCCCGTGCCCTGGGCTGGGTGCCAGCTGTTGGGCAACCCCGTGCTTGGGCCCTCTACTCGCCAGGGCTGCTGCTGTGGGAGCTGTGCGCTGCGCACCCAGATGTTGGTGCTGCAGTGCTCAAGCAGGTGCCCTCCCTGCCATCCATCTTGCTGGGTGAGACAACACATGCTGAGCATACTGCTGTTGTGCATGCGTCTGGCCAGCAACAGTGCCTGCACACTGGACGGGCTGCATATGCGTGCGTGGCCACTACACGTACGCAGCACCTCGTGTATCCATCACCATGTGTTGTCACGGGCACCATGCAGGCTTAATGGGTCACAAGCATGCGACCATGCGGGCCGCGGTATCTGGCGTGCTGCTGCACCTGGCGCGCATGCCATCTATGACCTCAGCTATTGCCCGAATGCAGGCAATGCCGATGCTGGGGAGGCTGTGGCCAGGGAAACTGCTACAGGAGTGCATTGGTGCTAAGTGAATGCCTCAGTGAACACTCTCTCGGCAGGCGTTGCCTTGGGCATTGGGCCTCTGAATGAAGCCATCGATATCAGTGACGAACACGCGGTGACCTGCATCCTGCTGATCGCCATCCACAGGCCGATCTCCTGCCCCTGCTGGTCCAGCAGCTGGGTGCCAAGAGTGCCAGTGATGGGACGGCTGATGTTACAGTTGTAAATGCAGGCCTGGATGTTGCAGAAGTTCAGGCCCGTGCACATGCCGCAGGTGCGTGTGCTTCGCTTGTTTTGAGCCACAGGTGCGGCATGCGTCGGTGCGCAGCGACTGCTTGGGCCTGTCATCTCTTTGGACCTGTGGTCAAGACGACACAATTGGGGCGGTCTGTTGCATTGTGTGTTGTTGTTGTGGCGCACAGGTCTGTTGGAGGTGGTCCTGGAGCTACAGGCGGACAACTGCCAGAAGTTCCTGCGCCGCAGCCCCCAAGTATTTGATCATGTGCTGGCGGGTCTGACTGGCACTGTTGGGGGCAGTACAAGCACCTCGCCGGATGTCACGCTTGCGGGCTTGGAGTTGCGGTACGTCTGCCTGGGGGCTGTGGTCACACAAGGCCCTCACCCCATCACACGCAGTTAAATTGCCGCTCATGCGCTGCTGATGCGCATGCTGTATGCCCTGTGGTGACACAAGCTTCTTGCGTGGTGGTCTTGCCACTGTGCTGTGGATGTTGTACTGGCGGGGTTTATTGTGCTTGCCTCATCTCACCCGCCCACCATTGCACCACAGGGAGGCGTGTGGCCGGGTGCTGGGTGCCCTGTTGGCTGGCTGCGGGGACATGGACATTGCACAGGCAGCCGCACGTGCCCTGGTCTCGCGTATTGCAGACCTTGACGATGCAGCAGCACACGCGCTGTGCAGCTGCGTGTCCTTCAAGTGTGCTCTGTCAGCGGCGCTGGCGCGCGCACAGGCGCTGATGGTGGGGCCTGCAATACAAGGCCCTGGCTCAGGGTCTACCCCCGCAGGCCTCCTGCACCGCGCCAAGTGCCTGCAGGTGTGCAGCTGTAGCACGGCTGGCTGTTGGCTCAAGACATGCGTGAGGGGGCTGTATGGCGGTGTGTTTGATGTGCAGCAATGCTGCAGACTGGCTGTGATGTTGGCATTTGTTGTCAACAACACCACGTTCACACAGTGCTGACGGTTGTGACAGTGATACCTGTGGCTTGAACACTGAGTAACAGTTGCTTGCTGCTGGTGCTCACAGGTGTGTGAGGATGCTGCACATGCGCTGTGTGCACTTGTCGCATCGCCCGAGTGCGCAGCTGCCGTGGCAGCCGAGGACTGCGGGCTGCTGCGCGTGCTGAGCAGCATGGCGTACTGCACAGCAGGCCTGGGGCATGCCAGCAGCGCTGAGGGAAGCACCACCCCAGGGGGGTGGCCTGCCTTGGAGCCAGATGTGGGCAGTGCGCAGGCCGTTGCGGCCGGTGCACTCGCGCGGCTGTGCAAGTACGAGAGCATCCGTGTGCTGCCCGCAGCACGTGAGGCGCTGAACCCGCCCGTGGAGCACTTGGCGGCTTTGGCAGCTCTGCTCATGGCTGCACCTCCGGACCCCCAGCCCTCCACACCCACCCCGACCCCACCGCAGCCGCTGGGCGGGTCACCAGGAGCAGCCAGTCTGCTGTCTGCTGCAGCCGCTGGGTCGGGGCCCCTGCCTCCCCCTCAGGCACTGCCGCCGCCCCAGGGGCGCCCAGGGCTGCGTGCCCGCCGGGGCTTGCCGGGTGTGGGTGTGGTGGGTGTGGGCAGCCAGCATGGCACCCCAGCAGCTGGCCACCACCATGTGGGTGGCATGGCGGTGATGCACCTGGCGGACAAGTGCTACCGCGCCGCACTGCTGGCGGCGGTGGCACAGCACGGCGGCCTGACGTGGGAGGGGTTCACTCAAGTGCTGGTGCGCACACGCGGCGCGCTGGGGGCCGTGGTGGCCCTGCTGTCAGACGTGGGCCGGCCTGTGAGCAGCATGCATGAGCTGCGGCGGCTCATGGGCGCGTCCCCCCTCACGGGCAACGTCACACCCCTGGGCCCCACGGGCCTGGGGAGCCTGGGGGACAGTGCAGCACGGCTGGGGACCGCTGGTGGAGGTGGGATGGGAGGAGCAGATCTGGTGGTCTCCGTGCCGGACGCATGGCTGCGAGAGTACCAGCACGCACTCGCGCAGCTGTCCATGCCGCGGCTGGACAGCTCGGAGCCCAAGCTGCTGGCCCACCCTGCGGGCGCGTTGGCAGCGCTGGCGCTGTGCTGCGTGGCGGCCAGCCGGCGGGAGGTGGCGCGTGTGCTGGCGGCCAAGACAGCGCTGGTCCCCACGCTGCTGGCCATCGTGGGCTGCCGCTCCACTGCGCTCGGCCTCTGGCAGCACTCAGGTCAGCTGGCGGCTCAAGGGGCCTGCCCTATACATGCTTGAGTATCTGCAAACTCTGGCCGGCTGCCTTGAGCCTGTGGCACCCACAGTGTGTTGCTCACAGCTGTTGGCGCTTCTGCTTGCTTGCCACAATTGCCCGTGCTGGCTTTGCACCACCTGCAGGGCTAACGGAGGCGCAGTGGCGTGTGGAGGTGCAAGGGTCGGCTCTGCGCGTGCTCAGCTCCGTGCTGCATGCGCTGGACCCTGCATGTGCGGCACAGGAGGTGCGGGCACACGAGCTGGGCCCCGTGCATGCATGAACCGCGTGGCGCACATGTGTGGCACTCTAGATCATGCATGGCACTCATGCGTCAACCGAAGCCGTGCTCTTGCTACTGGACTGCTGCTGGACTGACTGGACTTGAGTAAGTGCGGCACCCAGGTGCTGGCTGAGGAGGGCCTGGTGGCTGCGCTGCTGGTGGCTGTTGGGTCATCCTCTGATGCGCTGCGTGGGCAGGCTTGGGAGTTGGTGGTGCAGATGCTGCGGGACCATGGGCCTGCAGTGGCTCAGGTGCGCAGGTGTAAGTGGAGCATCAAGGTGCACCTGTCTGTGTGTGCTCCTTCTACGGCCTCCCTGCTCTAAGACCTGGGCACAACCTGCCACGCGCCCCTTGCGCCCTCGGCATTTGTGGTGGATCTCAGTTGTATGCGCGTCTGGACGGGCCGTTCCATCTTGCACCACTTCATGCAACACAGGTGGCACTGTCGGGTCAGGCTGCGGACGAGTTGTGCAGCGCTGTTCTTGACGCGCTGGGTATGGCCAGCAACAGCGTTTACAGTGCATCTGCTACAGCTGCGCTAAGGTCAGCATGGCATGGGTGCTGGCAGTCTGACGCTGTGCGAGGGCGCATGCGGCATGGAGGGTGCTGCATCACGTGTTGCTTTGCCAATGCCCCCCACTATGCATCCCCTCACAACGGCACATGATCTAGCGCCACTGGCCACCTGTCATCGTAATGCCTGTAGAAGCCCCAACACGCGCGGTGTGGTGAGCACTGGTAGCAGCCGCATGGCTGCCCCTCCAACTACACCCGGCCCAGCGCTGCGCTACGGCTATGCCCTCTCACCGGTCACAACCCAAGCATCAGCAGCACTGGTTGAGCTCGTGCGCTGCGTGCCGCGCACAGCACACCACCTGGCATCTGCACCGGGGGTGCTAGAGCAGCTGTGCATGGAGGTGCTGTACCTCTCAGGCAATCTAAGGGACGCAGTGGGCCGCCTGATTGGCCCAGACGTCACACCCCTCATGCATCTCACCTCAGCACTCGCACTGCTGGTGGCCCGCGGGGTGCGGCCCGCACTGCTGCCGCCCCCAGCCGCTGCAGCGGCGACCACTGGAGGCGGGGCAGCAGGTGCAGATGCCCCACTGGCGCGCACATGGCCGCAGCTGGTGCCCGGCCCCCCAGGGGATGCTGTGCGGCTGCTGGCGCAGGTGCCGGGGGTCATTGGGCTGCTGTGTGAGGTGATCGGGGCCATGGACGCGGTGCTTGATCGGGCCAAGGGCAGCGGCTCGGGCACACCCCCACGCACATCTGAGCCATCCCCACGCAACAGCAACCAGCTCATGTGGCGGACCCAGGGAGCTGTGGCAGGGAGCGGCCGGGGTCTGGGCTCCCCCAGGTCGGTGGCTGGAGCTGGGGTGGGGCCAGGGGTGCCGTACACAAGCTCAGGGAGGCACAGCAGCGCGGAGGTGGCGACCCTGGTGGAGCAGGTGCATGTCGTGCGGCTGAACGTCATGGTGCGTGCCTGCCCCTGATGGCTGGCCTCGGTGCGCCCAGCCTTGTATGGCCCCTTTGACGCGCAGCGCAGTGCTGTGCGCTGTGCGCATGTGTGGCGCCCCATGACCCGGGCGGTCAGATTCCTGCATGCTGCTCCAGGGAACCACCGACCGCCATGATTGTCCTGCCAGCTGCCCTGATGTCTTCTCCCCTTGCTTCGCTTACCTGTGCGCTGCCGCGTGTTTGACCCGCTTGCTGCAGGCAGTGCTGCGCGGCCTGATGCAGCACCTGGCAGACGCCCTGCGGTCCCAACTCAAGCCGGAGGACGTGGCAGCTGTGCTGGTGCACATGGACACACCGCCCCTTGCGCCCGTGCCTCCAGCCACTACCCCTGCACGCAGCAGGGCCCCGCCCGCCATCACCATCATCCCCCCGCCCCCTGCTGTCACAGGCACTGCACGCTTCCTGGGCCCTTCGAACGCCAAGCTGCATGTCGGCAGTCTCGGTGGGGCTCAGGGGCCAGGGGCGGGTGTGTGGGAGCCGGGGACGGCCTCCCCCACGCGCACCTCTGCAGTTGCATCGCCACGCAAGGGGCATGGTAGGTGTACGCAGCCAGGAGCGCGGTGCCAGATGCATGGTACAAGCTGCACGTGGGAGTGCTGCCGAAGCCTGGAGTTGATGCTGATGCTTCTGCCTGCACTTGGCCCGTCCTATGTCACCCCACGTCATCCCCACAGATTCACCGCTGTACACACCCCTCAGATGCCCACTTCACACCTGTGGCCGTAACCGCAGCCCCAACGGCGTCCATCGGTGGCATCGGTGTCCTCATGACCGACAGCCCGCGCACCACCGGGGGTATGGGTTCTGCGCGCTTCTCCATGCTGCCAGCCCCCAACAGCATGCACTCGGACGACAGCGGCGGGGGTGGCGGCAGCCTGTCAGGTGCTGTGGGCCCATTGGGGGCCGACCCACTGAAGGGCCTGCAGCAGCTGGCCCTCGTGTGTGCGCGCGCGCTGGGCCCCGCGGAGGCTGCAGGGCTGCAGGCGCATGCGGCCGCGTGCCTGGCCGGGATCTGCGCGCTGTCAGACGAGGTGGCGGCCGCCGCGTGCATGGCTGCACCCCAGGTGCTGGACGCGCTGCTGGGGGTGCTGGTGGCCTCAGCCTCCCTCATCGTCTCCCTCACCCCTGAGCACCGTGCAGCCCTGGCGCTCACCAACGTGGCGGCCCCGGGGGCGCTGCTGCTGGGGCAGGCAGGCGGCGCAGGGGGCCGGGGCCCTCCAGGTGCTCCTGCGCCCTCCCTGGCCCTGGCTCAGAGCATGGTGCTGGGCTCAGTGTCTGCGCTGCACGGTAGCGTGGCGGGTGGGGGTGGTGCAGGCGGGCTGGGTGCAGGTGGAGCGGGGGACGGCGGCACGAGCGCGCTGCAGGCGGAGCTGGTGCCACGCGCAGAGGCGGTGGCTGCTGCACTGGATGCGGTGGCGCGGCTGGCAGCCAGCCCCTGGGTGGGGTGGCGTGTGGCCGGGGCTGAGGCGCTGGCAGATGCACTGGATGGGCTGCTGGAGGAGGAGGCCGCGGGGCAGGTGATGGCGATGCTGGGCGCTGTGCACAGCCGCAACCAGCTGCTGTGGCGGCAGCAGAGCGCGGACGCACTGGCAGCAGCCCCCGCAGGCGCGGGCGGCACCCTCGCGGCAGCGTTGAGTGCAGACAGCCAAGCAGCAGCAGTGACCCAGCTGCCAGATATCCGGGAGGTGGCCGCAGAGATCGTGTTGGCGGTTGGAGGGCAGTTGCATCAGAGCACGCCGACAGGAGCAGGTCCTGGCAGGGTCAGCGCGGGTGCTGGTGGCTTAGCTGCACCGCTGGTGGGCCCGCGTGGGGGTCTGCTGTCCGCACTCGACGCCCTGTTGAGAGAGGGAGGTGGAAGCGTGGGGCGGAAGCCTGATGCGCGGGCTGCACTGGGGCTGCAGGCGTTGTGGGCCCTCAGCCGGACCCCCGGGGGAGCGACAGCTATGGTGGGCGTGGGGGCAGCTGGCAGTGCTGGGGGTGTTTCTGGGGGCCATGCGGGTGGTGGCACGGGTGGCGGCGCCGCTGGCGCTGTGATGCACAGTGTGGCTGTGCTTGTGCGTGGCGGGGGACGGGCCGCGGACAACGTGGGGCTGCGCTGCCATGCTGCAGGTGCGTGGTATCTGGTGGTGCCCTGGAGGTGTCGCTTGTTCGTGTTTCATCATCACACTCGCCCTCCGACCTGGAATGTTGGCACGCTGCACATTTGGCACCAGGTTCTGCGTGGGTGCGCTGCTGCATGTGCCCACCTGCTGTGTGTTGTCCGGCAGGCACGTCAGCACTCTTCTGTCGTGCACGGGTTGACACGCAAGCATGCACCATGCAACCATGACCCGGCCCACGAGGTGCACGAGGCAGCACCTTCGTGCCTCTGTCACATTTCTAACATGCACGCTGCTGTGAGTGCAGGTGTGGCGGCAGCTGTGGCCCAACAACTCAGTGGGCAGGCGTTGTCTGCCCTGGCAAGTGTGGAGGGGCTGGTGGCGGGTCTGGTAGACCTCCTCATCACATCCACTGATCTGCTGTGCAGGTGGGTTGTCGTCTGGCACTGTTGGGCAGGGTGTGACGGTCACACCTTGATGTTGCCTGCTGCAAATCACCGCTAGCGAAGCAGCAAGCTATTCTGAATGACCTTTCTGCCACGCCTTGAATGACAAACCATGCAGGCCCCTCAAGGCAAGCGGTGGCAATGGGGTTGGCCCTAGTGGTGGTGGTGGTGAAGCAGCAGGCGCACCATCAGGCCAGCAGCTGGTCCGTTCATCGTCCGAACTGCCCGACACCTCATCCCTGGAGGCAGCTGCCGTGCAGCTGCTGTGGGGCGGGGCTGCACTGTGCGCGCTGTCGCGATCGGCTCCTGTGGCCGCGCGCATCGCGACCCTGAGGGGGCTGCCCAGCGCCCTGCTGGCTGCGCTCAGGGTGCGCACCATGGACGCGCACGTGCAGGTGGCAGGTGTGTGGTCGACAGCTGCTTGCGGCCACCTGCTTTGGCTGCTGCTTGCCTGCCCTTCACCTCATTCGCTGGGAACTGTTCCCCGCCTGCCGTCGTGCTTGCTCCAACCTGTGGCAATGCGAAATTTATTTGCCAAACTTTGGGTGTGTGCGCTTGTGGCATCGCACATCGTGTGTGTGGTCAATGCTCTTAGCCCCTTCTGGCGGCCTGCCATGCACAGATGCACTCCATACCATTTGTGCCACCTGCAGCGCTCATTGGCAACCTGGCCTCTCACACGGCGTCACAGCCTGTGATTGCCACCACCAAGGGTCTGGCGCGTGAGCTGCTGCGCGGGCTGCGTGACGCCGCTGACCACGCGACCGGCCACACAATGCTCGGTGAGCCATGGGGTGTACCTTAGTGAGGCAGCTTGTCATGTGCTGGCGTGCGTGGAACAGAAGGGTTTGCAGCCTCTGCAGGGGGGTGTCTTGACAAGCTACCATTGCAACTGTTGAGGAGACACAGCAGTTTGAAGGAGCTGTTGTTGGTTGGTGATCAGCGACAAGCCCGCACCAACACCCCCGCAGGTGCCCTGCGCAACCTGGCCGCGACAGACAAGGGGCGGCATGAGCTGGCTGGGGATGGCCCCACTGCTGTGCCCCTACTGCTCCACATTCTGGAGTTTGGCACGCTGCCGGCGCTGGCGGCAGCGGCTGCAGCTCAAGCGCAGCTGCCACCTGGCCTGCAGCAACCACCAGGACCTGATAACAGGGCAGCACTGAGCCATGGGTTGGAGCTGCAGTGCATGGCCGCAGGAGCACTGGCCAACCTGAGCGGGGAACGGCCTGGCTTGGAAGCTCTGGCGGCTCATGCACATGCAGTGGTCACCCGCCTCCTCAATGTGCTGCGTGCCCACAAGCCGCCTGCCGGCCGTGCGGCCGCTGAGGCTGCACCTGCTGCTGTGCAGGGCACGCCACTGGGCCCCACCCCCGCTGCTTCAGCCACCCTGCAGCCGCACCCGCTACATGTGGCTGCCTCACCCAGCCGCCTCAGCCGGGAGGGCAATCGGCCGGGGGGTGGGGGTAGTGGGGGTGGCGCGGCAGGGCGGGACGGTGCCCCGCCGCCACTCCACAGCATCACCGACTCAACCCATGGGTCCACAACCGCACCATCCACTGCTGCTGCCGCCACCGCGTGTGCGTCTGCCCGGCTCCAGTGCTTTGCCTTCATCACACTGGCCAACTGCTGCAGCCATGCAGTGCTGGCCAAGGCCCTGGTGGGGGAGCAAGGAGCACTGCCACTGCTGGTGGACCACATCCTGAAGCTGCCATCTCCAAGGTGGGGCATGAGCTGCCGGAGCTGGCAAGTATAGCATCGCAGCACACTCTCGCAGTATAGGCTAGGCGAGTCTGGAGGCTGCCGCAACATGTGCCGTGTGTCACCGCTGGGTGAGGGCTGCCTCCAACGGCTCAGCATTTTGCTCCCAGCTGTGCACCTGTTTGGGGCAAACGCTCAAGCTGACCAGCTCCTACCTTGACTGCTGCGCACAGTGTGGTGGCTGCGGCGGCTGGTGACGGTGATGTGGTGTCGCGCGCGGGGCTGCGCAGCCGTGCGGCACGCCTCACAGCAGTGGCTGCGCTGCACGCGCTGGCAGGCTTGCTGCGTGGGCCCTGTGCTGCCGCTGTGGTGGCCGGCCTGACTGCGGCAGGCCCCGTGGGCTTTGTCGTGCCACCGCCGCCCCCTGGGCTGTCCCCCACAGGTACGGGACGAGCGAGTAGGGTGACTGGGGATGTGCTTGGCTTGCTAGTTTACAAACAAAATGCCACCAAAGGGGATGGAGACGGGCGCAGAAAGCCAGGCTTGGGTGCTTCACGTCACTTACAACCTTGCAGAAGGCGTTTGATGTGTGCACGTGCCCACATGTGCCACTGCAGGCTCACCCATTGGGTCGCCTGCCGGGGGCGCACGCATTGCATCACCTGGGGGTGCCACACGCAAGGTGCTGCAGCTGTATGACCAGGTGGTGGACTTGATGGCGTGGGTGGATTTCCATGACCATGACCCAGAGCCAGGTGCGCATCGGTGACTGTGCGCGTACATGGTGTTGGTGGTGTGCCGTTCATGGGCGCTTGGGGGACACCGGGGGGACTGTTGGGGTGCCCTTTTGGGGCTTGACGGCATCCTAGTGCATGACAATTGTGCAGATGTGCACCCGCAAGCATGAGCTACGGTGTGGTGCTGGCTGCATCTATCTTGTGCAAGTCATGGGGCGGGCGAGCCGTGTTCCCACCATGTGCGCATCACGGCCATGTTGTGTGGCTGCGTGGCGGCATGCTCAAGAAGGGTGTGTCGCGCACTGGCTGCAGGTGGTGCTGGGGACCCGGCCGTGGGGGTGGACATTGCAGGGGCGGCAGCCAACACGCTGTGGGCGCTGCTGGTGTCGGTTGGCGCGGCCAGCCTGCCGGATCGCTACGCCGACGCAGCAGTGGCGGCGTGCCTGAAGCTGCTGGTGCTGCCACAGGTGGCAGGGGATGCCCAGCTGGGGGGTGGGGACGGTGCCCAGGCCAAGGCGCTCGACACGGCAGCGGCCCAGGCGGCGGCTGCACTGTGGGTGATGGTGTCACACCCCGCGTGTGCCACGTGGGCCACGCGCATCGCGGCAGGTACGCCCACGGCGCGCGTGCTGCTGGCCACGTGCCGTCGCGGCCGCCGCGCGGGTACACGGGCGCGGTTCAACCCCTCCCGGTTGCTGGGTGCAGCTGTGGTGGGGCAACTGGCGGTGCGGTGCCTCTTAGGGCCACGCCAGATGGCAGAGGTGGTGGCTGGGGCAACAGGTGTCGTCGCGGCCTTGGTGGATCTGGCCACCTTGTCGGTGGCACATGCGCCAGCAGCCCACGGCCGCGCGCTGAAGCCCCAAGGTGCGGACGGTGTTCAGCGGGCCTGCACTCCGACCACGTTTGCATTTGATGTTTGCATTTGATGGCCCTGGATCTCCTTGTCCTCACACATGCCGTGCGCTCCAGTCACATGGTGCCCTGCATGCCTGGGTGGCCCTGCGCCATTGCTCGTGTGCCATGCAGCCTCGGACAAGCGTGGCGCCCACAGCAGCAGCAAGACCGCGACAGAGATCCAGGATGCAGCTCGTGCGGCAGGCCTGGCCACTGCAGGCATCACCCCTGAGCTTGCTCCCACCTTGGGGCTGCAGGCAGCAGGTGCGCTGGCACACCTGGTGGTGCAGCCGGGCGGGGCGGACGCTGTGCTGGCTGCACCGGGCGCACTGCAGGTGCTGGTCACACTGCTGCAGGCGCAGGCTGCGCCCGGGCGCGGTGGGCGGGCAGAGGCCCGGGGCGCAGCGGTTGGTGGCCCTGTGGCTGGGTCGGGGGCTGCAGGGGCGGAGCTCCTGGCGGCGGTCATGATCGTGGCGGGGCTGGTGGGGGGCAAGGGCGGGGACCGTGCACGCGCCGCGGTGCGCAGCCACACGCCCCTGCTGTCCGCGCTGCTGGGCTGCCTGGACGCGGAGGACCCCGCGGTGCTGGCGTACGCGGCGGTGGCAGTTGCTGACCTGGCGGCTGACGAGGAGGGCGCCGCGGCCGTGTGCCAGGCGTACGTCGTGGCCCGTCTGTCAGACCTGCTCACGCTGCCCCTGTCCACACCCCTGCCACCGCCGCCCCTCACCCCCGCCCCATCCTTCCCACATGGTGAAGGTGTGGCCTTGGCCGCACCACCCTTTGGGACCCGGGCGTCGGGTGCCGGGGCCGCTGCAGCCTCACCCGCTGCGAGTGGCCTGCCCCACCGTGGCAGCCTCCTGCCCCCAGTCGGTCGGCTGGGACGGGGGCTGCTGCATGAGCTGCCAGGGGCAGGGGCTGAGGTGATGCCTGTGCACAGCAGTGCGGCGTACGAGGGCCCGCCAGACAAAACCGGGCCGCACGCTCTGCTGCATCGCCAGCGGTTGCCTGCCCTGCAGCCCCTGCAGCGCGTGATCAGCCAACCTGGGTCACCGAGCACGCCCCCAGGCATGCACACTGACATCCCTCCCGCACCCACCACCTCGTCGGTGCTGGCCGCAACCATTGCAGCCGCCTCGGCTGCGGCCGGTGCGCTGCAGAACCTGGCTGCATGGCCACGCACGTCAGGCTTGGTGGTGGCGTGTGATGCGGTGATGGAGGCAGTGGGCAGTGTGCTGCATGGCACGCAGGCGCTCCACACGCGCATCCTGACATCCGGTGGGTGTGTACACTGTGTAGACCGCTCACACCCAGCAGGCTGGACATGCTCCTGCTTGACGTATTGGACCGCGGTGCTATGTGGTGTGGTCCGATGGCTGACTTAATATGTCTGCTTCATCTTGTTGGAGAGAGTCCAGTTGGCATGCCCTGGACTGTGATGGCCTGATCCATGCATGCAGGCGCAGACGACATGTCGCTGTTTGCTGCACTTGAGTCGCTCATCCTGCTGGGGCTAGGGCTGGTGGCCAATCTGGCAACCATGCCAGGCGGCCAGGCCAAGGTGCACATGACACATTCAACACACGCCATACATTAGAACATTACCATTGTAGTTTGCTACGCTAGATCAGGGCCTGGGTGTTCTGGTCCTGTGTCACTGTGTGTGCATCCTGCTGCCTCACGAATATGGCGATACGGCGCATCACTGAATCAACGCCCTATTACCCTGACCTCTGAAACTATGGGTCCCATAATTAATTCCCTCCCCGTCTGCCACTCACACTGCAGCTGCTGTCATCCCACAGTGTTCTAGGCGCGCTGGTTGCAGCGCTGGGTGCAGCTGCCACCACCGCTGCCGCTGCCCAGGCCGCAGCGGAGCAGGAGGGCCCAGGTGCTGCAGAGCTGGCGCAGCAGCTGACTGCGCTGCAAGGCGGCAACGCGGGCGCAGTGCAGGCGGCAGCACTAGGCGCGCTGTGCAACCTGCTGGCCGACCCGGAGGACGCGGCAGGCGGGGAAGGTGTGGGGCCTGGGGCTGGGAGTGGCGTGAGCCTCAGCCTCGTCCCACACGGCATGCCTGGTGGTGGTGGTGGCGCCATGGGTCCCCAGTCCCCCATGTTGATGGGACGTGGCCCTGGAGGTGGCATGGGTGGCGGGCAGGGTGGTGGGCTGCTGGACGCTGGCAGTTCCATGGCGGGGCTGGGTGGCATAGGGGTTGGCGGCCAGATGGCTGTTGGGGTGGACAGCCTGGGCCGCATCCACACTGATGACCAGGGCGGCTGGGCAGGCGGCAGGCCAGGGCATGCAGCACCCCCCTCCCTGACCTCGCTGCTGGACACTTTGCATGCGTCCAGTGAAGAAGGGGGCAGCGTCAGCACTCCCCACGGCAGCACAGGTGCAGCTGGAGCAGGCACCGCACTCGTGGCGGACCAGGCTGTGCGTGAAGGCAGGCAGGTGCTGCTGGACCTCATCAGGCACGTGCCGCCTGCTCAGGACGCGCTACGGCGGCTGCTGGCCATGCCCACCCACACGCGGCGCGCCACGCAGCACCAGCACACCTTGGCGAATGTAGTGCACCAGCAGCAGCAGCAGCAGGGGCATATGCCTCCTGCGCCTGCTGCCACACCGGCCGAGCTGAAGCATATGGGTGGGTGGCTGATGCACCAGTTGGGGGAGGGTGTGGCACAGGCGGGGAGGTGACAGTGCCCAGCAGGGGGACCACTTAGGATCTTGGTCACCATGCACCTACGCACACAAAGCACAGAATAAGCCCAAGTGGGCCGAGCCCTGCGTGCTCGACAGCTGAGCCAGCTCTGCACCACTGAAACCTGTGCAAGCAACCAGCATCGCCCCACACACAACGTACCTTGGAGCTTCAGATTGTGCACACAGCACACAGGCCCAAGCTCCCCAGGCACAGGCCTGGACGCAGCTGCAGCATGCGCCAGCAACGCCGCCACCTGCGCATCTGTACGCTGCCCTTCAAACATTCTAGAGTCGGGTCCAATGTCTCTGTGTGCTGCTCCAGCACCTGGCATAGCTGCTGGACCGCTGCTGGAGAGCTGCCAAGCACAAGCCGCAGGCGCTTGCTGCGCATCAACAGCTCCTGCCTCACAGTGCCGCTACTGTTCAGGAGCATTGCCTATGTGCTGCCATCCACGTGCCGCACAGCACAGCCTGCAGGGCCAGAGGGGGCAGCCGACACGCTGTTGCTACTTGCGCTGCAGGCATTGCGTCTGCTTTTCTTGGGCGCCATTATGCAGCGGACCACCTAGACTAAGTGGCGCAATGCACATGAGCAACGTCAGCAGACCACAAAGGGGCGCAAGGCTTTGGACAGGTCACACAAACATTGCGAGTTCTTGCCTGGCATGCAGCGGATATGATTAGGACAGCATGCGAACATGGGCACTTGGAATGGATGTGTCATGAGTCACCACTTGGTGGTGCGTCTGGGTCTGGTGCTGCAATGCTGAGCCTAGTGCATGGGGCTGCAGTTGGCAGTGCGCGCTGCTAGCTGTGCTGCTCACCTGTCTTTATGCCCGCTGCATGCAACCCGAGCAGGCATGCAATCACGGCACTGGCAGCGCACGCCCTGTAGCGGCATCTGCCTCCACAGGGTGGTCGCTTGTCACCTTTGGAAATGCAACGGTACTGTGCCTCATCAGTAATCCCCAACAGCGCAGCAGAAGCCCATCACCCACTTGAAATGGTATGCAGCTAATGGGCCATGGACTGGTTTTTGGTGTGAAATAACACCAACATCCAGTGCTGTTACATTGCTGTCCGGGAGCAAGCGTAGGTTGCTAACATACATCTTGCAGCCCGCACAAACACGACCAGGTTACAAGACAAGGCAACACGTCAACGGCGTCGCACTATTAAGCTACCATGCCATGCTCAACTCTCACTGCAGAGGTGACACAATGTCAAAAGCATTCCTGCACACAAAAGACGCAAGCAGCCCAAGAGGATGCTGATCAGCCTGTGACTGGCTGAAGGCTCGTGTAACATGAACATGAACAAGAGGACACTCCATGTGCCAAGCCCACTCCAAGCACTCATCCAGGCATATGATCGCACACCTGGTCGTTGCCAAAATGCACCTGCAACACATTCCACCCCTGAAAATGCCCCACCTTGGCACACGAAGTCGATTGCGTGTTCTGTGTCCTCAGCATGCAGTATGATCCGGAGTTGCTATGTTCATATGATCCTTTGTCACTGTTAGCCATTAACCATAAACCAAAGTACAAGCAGCAAAGCCACCGCTGAATTGTCTGCATAACTGCACAGGGAAGCAAGACCACGGCAGTTGTGGGCATGCCGTCCCACCAGCTGCACAACGGAATGAGGCAGGGAGTGGTGGCCATGACTGTGATAACCCCATTGCCCTGTGGAAGTCCGGCAGCACCAGAACAGCCGCACATCAACTGCGTCAGCGCCCAGGCCTCACACTGCACACTTCCCCACAGTTAAGTGACCTGAACGCTGATGAAGGGTGCATACGTCGTGCTCAGCAGCTGGCCCACACGCTGCATCTCCAGCTTAGCTGGCCCGGCCTCGTATGTCTTCATGCCCAATTCAATGGCCAGCTGCCGCGGCTGAAAGCGTGCGCAGGCAGCAGTGAGAGCAGCTACAGATGTGTGGGTCAGAAGCCGTACGCCTTGCAACACCAGCTTGCGCAGCAGTGGTAGCGTGTCCTGCAGAGCTGGCCACATCGTGGCGTCTGCCACCAATTCAGTACTTAACTCGCCTTGAAATTCTAGCACTTGCAAAGATGTCCTGAGCGTTGCATGCATGGCACGCAGCAGGCCTGCCCCAACCAGAACATCTGGAACTTGCATGAAACGGATGGTCAGGTGCTGTGGTCGCACACGGATGGCAAGAGGCTGCATGGAACAAACGTACGCCTCAATGCACGCAGCGATGCCGTCAGGCTCTGCTGCACCTTGCTCGATTCCACCTGTTGACATTTTCACAAACAACAGCTTGAAGCGAGACAGTGATGGCTGGAGCTGTGGCACCTTGGCAAGTGCGCGGCATGCTGTGCCCATGACCGCTGTGCATGCGGCCTGGTCGCCGCGCAGCGGGAGGCACAGAGCCGGTGTGTCATCGTGTGTGACAAATCGCAGGGACTGCAGGCTGTGCAACGGGAGGCATACCAAATTGGAGAGACAAACCTCGGATGGCAGCTCCAGGGACTGAACGGACCAGGCGGAAGCTGAACGGTCCGGCAGCACCCCTGAGCTATAACTTGTCAAACGCAGCTTCTTCAGCCGCGGCAGGTGCAACACGACATCAACCAGCTCCTGGTCTAGACAGGGGATGGTGAGATGCTCCAGCTGCTGACAGGCCGGCAGCACAGCTGCCAGCTCGTGATGATGAGGCCGAGAGGCGTACAGATGTGTCAGCTGCCCTGCCAGCCCCTCAACCATCTGCAGGCCTGCAGGGTTGTTCAGTGAGAGCACCCTCACATATGGCAGCCACTTTGGCAACAGCCATGAGCATGCCACTAGCTCAGGTGTGACCTGTACGTCCCACAGATCCAGCTTGGTGAGAGTGGTGCACTCATTCAGGCCACGCATGATGCCAATGTCTACAGGCGCCGGCCGCAATGCAAGGCTGGAGATGGATGGAAAAGCCATCCCCAGCAGCACAGCCCAGCCTGGGGCACTATCTCTGTGCTGCACCTGCGCGATGGTTAGAAAGCCAGGGTTAGCATGGGGTTAGCAGGGCACAGGGTACATCAGGTGGGTGGATCAGGCCGTGCACAACATCTCATCATGTTGCCATAGGCGATGCATGAGGCCACATGCTGATCTCCGAACTCTGCTGCCCCTCCCAATACGCAGCAAAGGAACGCTCCAGCAGCCCCAATACACACCTTAAGTGTGAGATCCTTCACACAGCAGCCTCGTGCAGGCCTGGGTGCGGCTGCCACCTGCCCCAGCAGCGCTGCCATCTCTGTGTCTGTTGACGGATTGCGCATGGCGTCAAGTTTCAGCGCCAGCTGTTCCGTGCGCTGCCCCAGCAGCTGACACAGCTCCCGGCTTACGCGAAGGTCTGCTCCTGAAACCCTTAGGCTCCTCGTGCACATCAGTAGCTCCTGTCTCACTGCCCGGCTGCATTTTATGAGTTTTGCCCATGTGCTGGCGTTCATGGATGATCTGCAAGGCCACAGGAGGCAGCCCCAACCCCACGCGCTGCTCCTGAGCCTCCAGCTGCTGCTCTGCCTGCTGCCCCTCTGCCTGCTGTAGCTTCTGCTTCTTGGGCGCCATGCTGCTGCGCAACGTGCGTCACTAACAGCAAGCCAGCAGCAGGACTTTGCTTGGTGTGCGTGCATGCAGGACAAACCACGTCCATTGGTTGATCGACGGTAGCTGTCCAAGCTGTCCACATGGGAACGGCACAGTCATCTTGATTGTCTGAACCATGCCATGCGCAGCACATGGTGCTTTCATGAAGCATGTGCTGCCCCTCTCGCAGCGCACTGCAGCAGCGCTGTGCACCATGGCATGTGCATGAGAAGGCACAACACCTGTGACTGGCATGGGTAATGACCTTACAATACAGGTGACAGGTCTCAGGCGTCGATGATGACGCCACAGGCAGGCTCTTGCGACCGACGCTGCCGCACTAGCACGCTTCGAATCCAGGCTTAGCGTCTCATGCGATCATTAAGTGCCAGCAGTAAATGGCTCAGCATTATACATGGAGCAGTACAACCTCACCCAAAGAACTCAGTACGAACCCGAGAACACATGAACAGACTGCCGCGACCGAGTTTCACAGCATCAAGGCATACATGTGAACTGCTGCAGCGGACGAAGAGTAGAAGAGCGGGATAATAAAATCCTCTGAGGCACACTGTGTGATCATGCACGACATGCTGCGCGTGCAGTAATGCCCCCCTTGCAGCAGGCACTGCAACCATTCGAGGCAAATACTACCGCAATGCAACTCTGCATGGCTATGTGCTGCACGAGCGCGTGCATTTTCTTTTCACTTCTTCACCATCCTGAACCGTAGTCCTTCATATGGACCCTGCTGGTCAGCACCTGTCACTGCGCACGGTGGATTGATGCAAGACTGACACACAGCATCCAAGATGGTGATCCCACAGCTCAGGATGTCAGCCGCCAACTGGGACAGCGCCATATGCCATGCACATCGATCAACCCCACACATGATAGTGTACCACGGCTTTCGGTTGCTGGCCGGAGCCTGACAAAGCAGACTAGGGAAACATCTGTAGCCACAACTGGACAACCGATGCCTGATCGGCACACTGCAGCAATCGCAGCACATGCCATGCAAGCTGCACGCTCACAAGTGGTGCATGCAGTTCCTTAGGGCAGCCTCTGCATACGCAGTGCCTCATCCAATCCACAATGGTATGCCATCCCACCTGCAATGGTGTGTTCAGCTCATGGGGTGCAAAGGAGTGGGCACGGTCAGCAGTACAAGCTGAGCAGGTGCGTGCTTGCATGCAACGTCCATGGCAGTCAATCCGGTGTGCCATGCACATCCACCATCCTCATCTCCTGCACATCTGCGGACTGGTCATACAAGTTGCACACATGGGTGCAGGTTGTGGCAGGTTCCGCACATCACAAGAAAGCTCCCTCTGATCCACCACTATGGGGACGAGGACAGGGATGCTTATACTCATGCCCTGGGCCATGGATGGACTGAATGCAGGTCGTGGGCAGCAAGTTCAGTGCCCACACGCAGCTCACACCCAGTTAGTCATTCTGTAACATTGCATTGCAGCACAGAGCAGGTTCTGAAGGTGCTGCGGTGCATCGCTTGCAGGTGCAGCACTGTACCAAGTGTACTATGCACTGGTACAACACTTGTACTATGCACTAGTACTACACCGGCATAGCACAGCTCTCAGCTGCTTTTTGAAGCCCGGCACAGGTGCAGCTCTGTGCAAGCTAGACAAAGGTATATCAGGAGCAGCATATGAAAAGGGTCTTTGCAGACTTTGACGCGGTGGGAGTGCTGAGTTTGCAACCTGCCTGACTTGAGCAAGCAAAGTTGGACATGACTCAAGGCATGTCTGCATCCGACCTGCACATTGCAATCTCGATTGTTCTTCGACTTGCAGAATGACAAGAATATAAATGTTCCTACCATGGTTTGGCGGTGCGGCATGATCATCATGTGGGGCAATCAGGAATTTTCCTACGGTGGGTCAACCCCATCACACGTAGGTGGGATCCCCGGATCAGAGGCAGGAAGAAAAGCACAATGAAGTGGAAGGCGGGGCTGCTCCCAACAGATCAGCAGCCAGGCATCACACCCCCAAAGAGTTTTGTTACACAGTGGCAGCACAGGTTGGCTACTTGAGGGCACGCACTTGCAACTCTTCTGCAATACTTGGTGTCAGGCTGGGACGATCAAGATACTGTCACAAAGCCACATGGTCCTGCTTCCGTATGGAACTGGCACCTGGTGCACTGTACATCAACACACTATTGTACATCAAACACAAACCATGTTGCAACATGACACAATTGTTGAACCAATGATGCTAAGTTATGCGCTACAACTTGAAATTAGTAGCTTGCACTGCTCGTATGTTTAATACTAATACGAGAGAAGTAGGTAGCACGTTCCTAGGTTTGGATGCTTGTAGAAAGAGCGGTGGCCGCTCAACCTCCAACTCGTCTTAAAAGTGAAGAGCTGAAACCAAAACCTTTGCACAACAGCCAGCAGCGAATGCCGGTCACTGGTTCAGCTCAGCCTCAATAGCCTCAAATGACTTGCCCTTAGTTTCTGGCACCTGCGCGTAGATAGTGGTGTAGTGCACAGCATCAGGACACAGCGCAACGAGCCAGTACCACACACACACACACACACTGCCGCTCCAATGAACTACCATGCATGTGGGCAGCATCATACGGTATAATGTGCTCACAGTACAAAGTTCACCATTCAGAGACCAGTGCCCAAAACAACCTCACACCAGACCGGGCTGAGCAGTAGCAGCTGTCACCACAGCAGCCAACGAGCACCCACGCACACGCACCTTCTTGGACACATACAGCGCACCCAGAAGCGCGACGCTGCCAAAGAAGGTGTACACAGTGGCCAGGCCGTAGTTGGCCACAGCTGAGATGAAGGTCTGGCCCACCACCACGTTGCATACCCAGTGACTCGTCATGGCGGCGGCCACAGCTCGGCCTGTGGGAGGGGCGGGGGGCCAGGAGCAGGATATACGTGAGCATGACGAGGTCCATGCAAAGCACTCAAGCTACACACCCAAGCTGCACATGTGCCGTCCTGCATCCAAGGAATGGTGGTTATAAAAGACGCCAAACCCACACACACCGCGTATCTTGGACGAGTTCAGCTCAGGTACGAACAGGCCAGTAACAGGCCCCGCACCCAGCGCAAAGGCCAGAATGTAGGCCAGCGTGCCCACGACTGCAATCGGTGCCGATAGGTCCTGTGGCAAGGGGCGACACATGAGCACACTGAGCACCAGCAGCAGCGCAACATCATCACAGTGGTGGTGGTGGTGGTGGCGGTGGTGGTGGTGGTGGTGGCCCACTTGTGTGCCTGCAGCATGCGAGTTAGGAAGAGCTAGGATATTGAGCTAGGATACAGAGTGCCACAAATTCTGAGTGCAGGGCGGCAGGTTGCCCACCACGCGCCACGGCAGTGCTCACGATGTGGTGGCAGCTCTGCTGCACCTGCTGCATGCGACCCACCTTGAGGGCCGGCAGCGTGAAGCCTGCAGCCATGAGGAACATGGCCGCAGCCTGGCCCAGGTAGCTGCGCCAGCGTGACCATGTGCAGGTGGGGGCCAGGGGTGAGGATCAAGGTTGAGGATCAAGGTTGAGGTTTCAGGAGAAGAACAAAGTGCAGGGAATCGGCTGGGGACCCAGTTGCATTTCTCCCTTGGCACCCCTCTCGCTCCACCGCTGCTCATCCGCTGGGCAACAGCCAGCCTGAGAGGCTTACATGCGCAAGACAGCCGCCCTGGCCACACCCTGGCACCCGCAATCTGTGATGCGCCCTGCCGCCCACCTGTTGATCAGCAGTTGCTTGCGGCCTGCGCGCTCAATGATGGACGCAGCCACAATGGTCCCCAGCACATTGGTGGCGCCCACCGCTGCTGACGCCAGCGTGTCCGACGCCACCCCCGCCTGCGTGTGAACTCATTCCGGCTCAGTCTCAAAGTGGGGTCATTTTGGCCCAGTCCATGAGTTCTTTGCACTCTACACCCCGACTCAGTTGCATCGCGGATCCTTGCTTCAGGTAGGCTGATCCTTGCTTGGCGTTTGCTGCTCTAGTCGGCCTACGGTAAAGCCATGCTGGCACCATGGCCTGGATGTGCTTGGGTCATCGTCCATTGCCACCAGGCATCACAGCAACAAGGGAGTGGGCGACACCCTACTACATTCAGGCCATGGAGGCGTGAGACATGCAGCGGGGCACTACAGTACTGCCGATTACCTGGCGGAACACTGAGGTGGAGAAGTACACCAGCGCGTTGATGCCCGCAAACTGCCTGTGGGGAGCAACCAGGGCAACACGCCGCGCTCACACGCAGCACAGCGCCTGTTATGAAACCAGGCTGTGATTAACCAGCTGTTGCAGCGGTCAAGCAAAACATGCAGTCGGCACCTACGTCGCGGCATCAACAGCCACACAGCGGCAACCACTCACTGGATGGCAAAGAGTGTGACACCAATGAGCACGCCACGGCGGAAGCGTGGTCCCAGCATGTCAGCCAGCCCCACGCTCCCCTCACCTTTCTCACCTGCAATGCGCAGTGCCCCGGGTACATGGAAGTGTGATGCCTGTGTCGCGCTGCCAGGTGCCGATGCCAGCATGACGAACATGAAGGGACCAAGTGGCACGAGCCCTGACCAGCTTCAGAACACCAGCCTCTCACCCAGCACACCCCTCAATCTATGCTCAGAGCATGAGAGGGGCGCCAGCCCACACGCACCTGGTGCTGCTGCACCCAACTCAGCCATGCCGTTGGGTCCCCACAACTTGCGTGCAGCTGCCTCAGCGCTTGCATGCATGTTGTTGGTCTGCAGCCAGCGGGGCGACTCGGGGCACACCAGCATGCCTACAGGCGCAAGCAACTGGCAGGTGGTTGCAATACCCCGCTCCTGGAGCAGATGCACATCCAGTCTGATTTTAGGATTGCTGGCGTGCCGGATACTGCTTCAATGCTGCGGCGGCTGGGCAAACATCTCAAGCCTTCGGTGGCAGTAACCAAAGCAGCACCTGCACTTGCACACCACGCTCCCGGCTGTGGACCCCCCAACAACCCCCGATGCTGCCGTCGCTGGCGTCTTCCCCACCCACGCGCCTGCCAGCAGCAGTGCAGCAGGCGCACAGCCCATGAGGAAGAAGGAGCGCCACTGGGTCACGGGCAGGGCCACGTTGACCAGCAGCACAGCCAGGATGCCGGTGCAGATGACGAGCTGGTTCAGCGCGCCAAGAGCACCACGCAGCCGTGTGGGGGCAACCTGGCGGTTGTAGTGGAACGTGTGCCAAGGTTGGCATGGTGTTGGCTAGCTCATTCACCCGTGCATGTGTGAACTGGTTGGTCTTCCAAACCTGTCATGCTGCTGCACAGCTCAAAGCCACCCCACAGGCACCACCTCCAGCTGCACTGCTATGCATGTTGGCTGTGCTGCCATGTGCAAGAACAAATACAGTGGGGTAAGCGTACACATCATCAGGCAGTTCAGCGCAGCGCAGCGCTGCACAGGAACAGCGCGGCACCTCAGAGATGTATGTTGGCACCAGGGCAGATGACAGGCCGATGGCAACGCCAGTGAGGGCGCGCCCCAGGGCCAGTGTGTTGAAGTCCTGCGGGAGCAGCATGTACCCAGCATCACCGAGGGCGCACTCTTCATGTGATTGTTGCGCAAGGTAATGTCAACTTAGGTATAAACTGTGCACACCACATGGACACACGTGCAACAATCGACACAAGTGATGGTGCCCCTGACTGGTGGTGGGTCTCATCTCGTGCCCATGCTCACACTCGCAGCAAAGGCTCACATGCCATGCACGAGGTTGCACACACACACGCGCACACAGGTACACACGCCGTACCTGTGCATACGCACACAGCGCAGGCCCCACCAACATGGGCAGCGCAGCCGCGATGAAGGCCTTGCGGCGGCCCAGGGCGTCCGCCAGGCCACCCCCTGTGAGGCTGCCCACTGCCGCACCCGCCAGCGTGGTGCTGACCACCTATCAGGCAGGTACACAGCAGCCACACGTGCATGTTGGTGACTTGCACCGGTCGACAAGCCCAAGAGGGTCAAGATGCTGAGCCCCCCGCGTAGCAGCTGGCATTCACAAACAGTTGGAGTGCCTCCCAAGTGTCGTGACCACGCAAGGAGGAGGCTTGAGCCCTCAACTGCTCAAACCAGGGCTGTTCAGCTGCAGCAGAGGAGCGGTTTGTTACACTCAGTACGCACCGCACCCTCCAGGGCCTTGTCCCCCAGGAAGCCCAGATCACGGGCAATGACTTCCAGTGGACCATTGACCACTCCCAGGTGGTACCCAAAAGCTGCGCATGATGACAAAACGTGTATCAAAACGGTGCTGTTGGGGCGCGTGCATGCGCATGCGATGTGCACTTGGTCGCCGCAGTGCCTTGGAGGGTACGGCATGTGCTGCATACATTCTCTTAGGAGCCGATTGTCAAGTGCTGATGCATGACACGTACCAAAAGCACCGCAGCATGCGGTCGCAACGCTCAGCAGCACCTGCGTGCACACGCTTTGTGCACTGGCTCAGCAGCGGGCACAGCATGGCTGCGCGCAGTAGCCTGCAGGTCATGCCTCGTCACGTTACTGCCAACAATCGCTATCTGCATGCGCGTGCACATGGCCTAATGCTCATGACACAACCTGCATCATGGGTGTGCACACTGACCGGAGTCAGGGTGTATGGCTCTGGTGTGGCACCAGCTGAGCTGCTGTAGTCAGCAGCACCCGCAGATGCTTTGATAGTGATGGTAGCGCGTTCGCGGAGCTCCATCCTGCGCAAATGATCTGGGTACCGCGCCAAGAATCCGCAACAGCAACCATTTTGACAGGTGGCCCTGAAGGATTGTTGAGGGAGCGCACGGAGCAGGTCCCTTTCCACTGCTGCTTACATGGGTTGTGGGTGTGCTTGACGGGGGCAGGAGATGGTCCGCTTTCACGTCGTGATGCGCACTGTTGAGCGTCAACTAGGATATTGAGGGCCGAAGAACGATGAAAGTACTTGGCGCTGTGAGCTTGGAGCACCCCTCTGCGCAACAGTGCCTGCATCGCAACAGGTCGTTCGCACTGCGTGCGTAGATTGCTTATGATGGGCACGCAACAGTGTTTACAGGGTTGTAAAGTCAGCTTGCGCAAGAAACCGATCATCATTGCTACCCTGTGAGCATGCCACCTCAGCAAGCGAGTGCGTGCAGGAGCAGTGCATTGCCCATACATTGTTTGTGCCTGGACTGGGTCTTCAACCAGCAAGCAGTCACCCAGCTCATCACGTGGCCCTGCTGCGACCTGTGCCTTCATACTGCCCAGCAACATTCTCCTTCAGGCGCGGCCCATCCTTTACCCCATCATACTTGCTGTGCTGCTGCTGCCAGTGCCTGCGCTCCTGATGCTTAGGGGAATGCTGCAGGGGTGGCCTGCTGCTATCTGCACCTGAGGGCCTGCTACCTTCCATGCTTGCCCCACCGGCTGGCTGCCGCGCTGTGCCTGGCGCGGGGCCACGCCCGCAGTCTTGCTGCTGGTCGCCGCGTTTCCGCTTGCGTGGCGGCTCCCCACCCTCCTCTGCTTGCTGCCGATCATTTTGTTCTTGGTCCCCAGGCGCAAAGGCATACTGCCCGCTGCGCCCACCTTGCTGGTGCCCATCCTGACCAGCCTGCTTGTTGCCATGGCTCTGGCTGTGTGAGCTGCTGCCTGCCCCTGACATGCGGCCTTGCGCATTGGGTGTATGCCCACGCTGTGTGTGCTGGTGACGCTCACCCTGCTCCCGATGCTGCTGGCTGGCACCTGCTGCTTGAGCAGAGTGCTGCACGTGTGGAGTCCCAGCCGTTGCCTGCTGCTGCGTAGGCGGTGGTGGCTGCTGTTGCGTGCTGCCTGCCATGGCCCCTGTCTGCTGCCTTGCTTGAGGTGCACGTGGGTGCTGCTGCAGCTGCTGTTGCTGCAGCTGAGCACGCAGGCTCATGATTTCTTTCCCTTTGCGCTCCAGCTCGGTGACTGCGGTGCGGTAGATGGTTGATATGTTGCGCACGAGAGTGTTGCGCTCAGCTTGCATGGCGTGCACCTGCACACGGACATGTACCATGGTGCAAGTCAGAGAGTGGGATGGCTGGGGTGTGGCATGCCTCTGGCATCTGTCCAGTTGCACGCAAGACATGCAGGCCACCCCCAAAGGACTTTGCAGCTGCAGCTTGCTGGTGCACCAGCTGAGTGACGTCCATGCCATGCTACCATTGACAACAACCTGCTTCTGCTCTGCATTTAGTTTGGCCTTGTATCGGTCCAGCTCGCCTTGCAGCTGCTGCACCTTTGACTTAAGCTGCATGCAGCGCGCACAGCATGGGAACATCAGCATCGAGGAGAAATATGAGACCAGCAGTGCACCATAGAATGATAGTCAGCTCACGTCTTTCAACTCTCTCTCCTGGAAATCCAGCAGGGCTGCATGCACGCTTGCACCAGGTGCTGCACCAGCTGTCAGCTGGGCTGCTGGCTGCCCCTCATGGCGTTTGGTGACCTGACCGCTACGCCGTTGAAGGTCACAGCTTTCAATGTGCCCGTTAGACTGCTTTTTGATGCTTGTGCCGCTTCTGGGTGCTGCCAACAGCGACACCGAGCACGTGGCGACATCCTCCGAAGCTCCATGCAGCCCTTCATAAAGATCAAGGTCTTCCATTGACGGGTTGGTGGTTTACATTTAGGTGGCGACAGCTGCGACCATTTCATGCCTCATGGGATGGGTCTGTGACCGAAGGATTTTGCTGCGTGTTTTACACGCCACCCACAGCCCTGTGAAGGGCACCTCCATTGGTATTTCTTTGCTTGTTCTCAAACCACCAGCGGAGAAGGCTGTACTTCGTCATCAGCAGGCTGTGGCCTGCGTCGCCGCGCTCTTGTAGCGGCGTAGGATCACCAGTTGCTGCAAATTTTGACAGCGGCCGCTCGCAACGTTGGGCGACGGCGAGCTCTTGGGGCACCGACGCACGAGGCAGCAAGCCTCGCGGGCAAGAGCACTCACGTTTTCGCTAAAACCCAGCGCAACGCTGAACGCAAGCATGCAGCCCAACGACGGGAACGGGGCCCAGCTGCTCCAGGAATACGTGCAGCGCGCTCTGACTAGCAAGATCAAAGGAGGAGATGCCAGCGAATATCACAAGTGCGTTGCTGCTTCATCGCTACGTATCAGGCATGCCATCGACCATGCATGCACAAGCCCTTGTTGCCATGCGACTGGCATGGAGCTATAGGCATGCAGAATTGTGCTTGCTGCATAGAACACCATGCATACTGGGCCCTGCTTGCTGCTTATGACTGCAGCTTTGTCAAGGAGTTCACAGCGCTCCGCAAGAAGGTGGAGCGAGATCCATCGAACACAGGTCTTTTGATGCTGGCCAACCTCATTCATGCGCTGCGGGACTGCGTGTCCCTGCTGCGTGAGCGTAAGCATGATGCTATACTCACAGAGGTGCTGGGCATCAAGCTGTGGGGTGCACCGCCGGTGAGTGGACAGATCCTACGCTTGCGTCCTGCAGTACTGCCTTGTTGTTTATGATGTGCGCAGCACATTGTGAACCGCAGCTTGCGTACCCCATCACGCTCATCAGCTTGCTTGTATGACACCTCAGTAGTGCCGACATGACAGATCCCCTCATCACCACACTGCACAGATGGTGCGCTCTGCGGTGCTGGACCTGGTGGGGAACATGGTGGTGGCCAACCCCGCGTTTGCACACACCTGCCTCCAGCTGCTGGTCTTCAACCTGCTGCCCCCGCCAGGTACCTCGTGCATGTCCCGGACCATGTTGTGTGTCCTGTGATCCCTGCCGCCATGTGCACACTGGTCATGCTACAAAGAATGCTTGTTATCACCGCTGACCTGTTGCTGCCACATGCCTTGCCTGCAGGCCCTGCCGCCCCTGAGGCCGCTCATGGGCCGTGGCGGCCCAGTGAAGAGGACGTCATGGTGCAGTCCAGTGTGTTGAGTGCACTGATTAAGATCCTGGGGCTGGTGCCCACTGCCCCTGGTGGCCTGCTCGCGCTCGTGGTGCAGCATATGCCACACAAGCTGCGCGACCGCAACACGCAATGCCTGTTTCTGTCGGCCATGTTCGCTGTGGCTGAGTCTCCTGCGGGGCGGCCCATCCGCGACGCGCTGCTGGCGGCAGCTGTGGAGCACATGCTCACCATTGATGTGGACATCCGCTGGGAGGACATTGTGGATGTGCCCACTGGTGCGTGGCCTGCAAGCGGGATTGGCTGTGGCTAGTGTACTCTTGTGGTGCGACCTCAGCATGCGATGAGATGTGATGGCTCTCGCAGGCAGAGTGCGTCAGCGGCTGGGGTATGTGCTGTGATCCCGACAACTGCACAGCAGGCACTGGCTGCCTCTGCCCCCAGCTAGCCTGCATGCTGCCCCTGACCGCGCTGCAGGCGAGGAAGAAGAGGAGGGTGAGAGTGAGGAGGAGCATGAGGACATCTTTGAGCTGGAGGGCATGAGCGAGCTGGATATCAACGCGGACCCAGAGGCATATGAGCGCATGCGGCAGCAGCAGCTGGCAGCTCGTGGCGGCTGGGAGGGTGCGGCTGCGGCAGCAGGGCACGGGGCAGGGGCACAGGGACAGGAGGAGGGTGTGTCAACCAGCGGGCGGCCCCCTGTGGATGAGACTGCCAACAAGCTGGACAGCATGATGGAGCTCATGTTTGCGCACTTGCAGCGGCGCGCAGACCAGCCGGGTGGCATGCAGCAGCTGTGGGACACACTGCTAGCCATCTTCGAGCGCACCATCCTCAACACACACCGCTCCAAGTTCTCGCAGTACATCGTGTTTTTCATCTGCTGCAAGTTCCCAGACACCTGCGGCCGCATGTTCATCGACTTCCTGCTCAACCGGCTGCAAGTAAGCAGCGCTGCAGTGCGTACGCATGCTGTGTGCCTGAGCAGAGCTCACGTGCTGGGGTGCTGTGCTGGCAAGGCTGGCCTGGGCCCATCAAGACCAGGGCATGAGCACCCTCTGTGGCTGCTGCTGTGACTCATACATCGCGAAAGATGGTAGCAGCCACGTACGTTTCAATGTGTACGCCCCCTGGTGCTTTTGCGGCCGCAGGACGAGCGGCAACCCACCATCACGCGCAGTGCATGCGCGGCCTACCTTGCGTCCTTCCTTGCACGAGCAGCGTTTGTGCCTCACGGGCTGGTGTTCCAGGCCCTGACGCAGCTCACGGATTTCTGCCACCAGTACTGCGCAGCCACACCCGCGACGAGTCGGGCACAGGCACTCCATGGGGGCAACATCGTGCTGGGGAGCAGTACAGCAGCAGCCGCATCGGCTGCCACGCCATCTGCAGCCAACTGCATGACCACGAAGCACCAGGTGCTGTATGCATCGGTGCAGGCCATCCTCTACGTGTTGTGCTATCACTTGGAAGCCCTGATGACCAGCCCCCAGGCCACAGAGGGCCACAAAGCCCCAAAGTCGGAGGCTGTCAAGGGCCTGGTGGAGCAGCGTGTGCTTCCACTGTTGAGCCACCACCTTCAGCCGCTCAATGTATGCCTGCCCAGCGTCGTGACCGAGTTCAAGCACCAGCTCAAGACGTTGGCCATTACGGACATCTCGCCTCTGCTGCCAGCGGTGAGTGCTATGGTTGCTGCCAGGGGGACCGCAAACCTGTAGGTATCGTCCAACACGCTAGTGAGGGATGCAGGGCATTTGCTGTATGTGTTGCCCTGCACCCTGGAAGTGGAACCGCAGCACACCAGCAACCCCACAAGACAGCGTTGTTGCAACGACGCATGCCCTGCCATCTTGGCAAGCACAGTTGTTATGGGATGGATGCACGCAACGGTGCAATGATGAGAACTTGCACATCGCATCCTGATATGTGATGAAACAAAGCAAGCATCGCCAGTTGCTGAGCACTGCGCTGGTCCATCCCATTGCACATGCACCCATGGCATGCTGACTTCATAAGCCTGTTTACTTAATGCAATGCCTGACCACGAATGTGGTAGCATGTCCGCAACCAGGCACGGCATGTACAGGCAGCAATGTGTCGAGCCGTGCAAGGCAGTGCAGGTTGGACAGCATCCTGCATGGCAGTGGTAGAGGAGCGAGACATGCCCATGGATGGCGGTGGCGGCAGTTGCGCTAGCCTCCTCCAACAAAGCACATTGGGGTGCAGCAGCAGCACCTTCTTGACGGTTATTTGATCTTGGGGACGCTGGGGCAAGTTGCGGCTCAGATGATGTCCTGCTCTACAATCATACTTGCTAGGATGATGTTGAACACCTCACTGTTCAGCTCAAGTTCCTCAGACTTTCCTTTGCGGCTTGAGCGCGAGTTCCGCATTCAGTCAACAGAGGAACAGCTTCACAGTTGTCGGTGAGCTGTCATGGCAACCAGGCACTGGTGTAGACGTGCATTGCCAGTGCGTAGCCCAGGAAATGGAGCTTGTGGCTCCCGCGTCAAGCTAAGCCAGATGAACTAGACAACAGCAGCAGGCAAAGTCAGGCACCACCTTGCCAAAGGAGCACTGGAACCGGAACTGGTACTTGGACAAACAGTCTGTGTTTGACTGGTTGCGACTGCTGGCCAGCAATTTGATCTAGGATCGTGCATCATGTTCAGGCTTGCTTACCATCATGGCGTTCACTCCATGGCTGTGCATGTGACTTTCTGTCTTGCGTGACTTCCAGTGTAAATCCTTGTTGCTTGATGATGTTGTGGCGATGCCAGGCTTTTTCTGCTCAGATTGCCTCATGCTGACCTGTGCATTGTACGGCCCGCCCTGTTTTCTTGTGTTGCAGGATGGTGAGCTGCAGCGTGCACAGCGGCCGCTTGAGATGTTCTTCCCCTTTGACCCCTACCTGCTCAAGCGCTCCTCGCGCTACCTCAGCCTCAAGTCGGCGTATGTGCGCTGGAAGCACGGCCACGCTCGCAGCGCGGCCGCAGGGCGTGCGGCTGGCGGGTCAGACAGTGATGACGAGGGCGAGGAGCGCGGAGAGGTGCGTGCTGCACTGCTGCTGCTGCTGCTCTTCGTGATGGGGGCGATGGGCAAACAGATGACGCAGCCTGCGGTCAACACAGCCACCGATGGACCATGCTTGAACCCAATGCACGTTGGGTGATCGTATCTGACCTCACTGTAACAACCACAAAGGAAAGGAGCCACAACATTGTGTCCTGACCTGGGCTGTGCATGCTGCCTGTGGGCGGCCGTCTCAACATGCAGGCACATGGCGGCAGCGATATGGATGATGACAAGGATGGAGAGCTGGAGCTGGAGGACGACGATGAGGATGAGAGTTCCTCCGAAGATGGCACTGAGAATGAGTCATTGCGCGGCGCATCAGTGCCGTCCGATGCCGTGCTGTCCCGGCCCAAGGTGCACCTGCTGCCTAAGCGTGGTGCCGGGCTGGCGGTGCCACACCCACCTCAGGCGCTGGCACACGGCAGCAGCCGAAGCATGCGCACATCCGGGAACAAGCATGCACGGCCAGCGGACTGGGACCCCATGGGCACATCTGTCAGCCCAGGGCACGTGTTTCATATGGGGGACGGCACTGCCGGCACCTCCCCTGTCCTGGTAGACTATTCTTTCGAGGGCGGGCAATCGTATGGTGGTGTGTCGGCTTATGGCCAGTCAGTCAGTCCTATGGGTATGAGCTGGCAGCCAGCCCACATGGAGCAACACATGAGCCGCCTTGCACCCGCACAGCGGTGACATCACCCTGTTGCCAGGCAGCAACATTTCATTTGTTTCCATCGTTAACATTGCCGCAGCTTGTGGATCTTAACGTGCAATCAGATCCATGATTGCTGGTTGGCAACCCCTCAGGGAAGCAACCACCGAATAGAGTATTGTTCAAGTCTCACCAGGTATTCCACATAGCACAAGGCCTGTAATGCAGCTAGACACTTTGCAGACCCCAAAGAATCTTCGCATTTAAGCACGTCCCAGCAGCTCAGTCAAATGTGCATGTTCAGGCACATAAGTGCTGTTTGTTGGAGTCAATACCCCTCAGCTGCATCCCCTGCAGCGCTGGAGCCTGCCTGCTGTCATTAGCTAGTTGTTGCACACACCGCATATCTACTGTCTGTCTGCTCCAGGATGGCAGCGCGCCACCATCGCCCACAAAACCCTTGTGATTGGCTGCTGCATCCGTGACTGGCTGTGATAAACGTTTCCTCTAACACAGTGCTCACGCAGCATCAGGTGCTGTGACGCTGACCAGCTCAAACTCGATGAGAGACAAGTTGTTGTCCGTCTGCATGCACGAGCAGCGGTGCCAAGCAGCAAAGACGCAAAGCGCATGAATACTCACATAGCGGCCAGTGATAACATCAAGCTGTTTAACAAGCATGATGAGCAGCTCCAGCCTTAACGCATGGCAGACAAGAATTCAGTTTCCGAGGCATGGGCTGCTCCGTCCTTGCACTGAGCAGCGCATGCAAGTGCTCCAAGGCTGGTACTGCCATGCAATATGCCGTCAGTGCCATTGCTCGCTGCTGCTCTGGCAACACATGCATGCAAGCGTACCTTGGGTTCAAAGCTGGCTGTGGCCTCCTCAACTGACCCATTGGCATCGATCTCCAAGCGCATGGAACCACGAAACATATCCACCTTTGCGTTTTTCAGCGTGATGTACGCCCCTGGCTGTGTCTTGTCCGCTGCGACGGGCAGGGTCAGCGCAGAGGTACATTTCACCCCAGCCATGAGAACAGGCGATCTGGGTGCAGAACACCCATGACTCACCTTGCTCGTTCCGTGCTCTGAAGATGCACACGCCCGTGCTGTCTCCCACAAGTGCTTCCACGATCTTTGATGTCTTGCCCTCTGCACCTTTCTTGTCCATAATTACCTTGGTTTCGATCACCTGAGCATCGTGGAAATGCAAGCGGAACGGGTTCGTGTGCGCTGGGAATGGGACACCCATGCAGTGGTGCACAAGAGGCCAAAGGTATCAAATCACCTTGACCGTAAGATCGAGCCCCTTCGCCCCAGGGCGGATGGCGTCGACGGGCATGGTGCAGATCAACGTAGTTGTCTGGACAATTTTTGAGGCGTACTTAAAACTCAGCGGTGCTTCACCATTAATTCAGTCACGAAACTCGCCCTCTGAGGTGGCTCCGTGATGCCCTATGCCCTAATATCGACAAGGTGCTTTCATGTATCATGGATTAACCGTGCGAATATGTTGATTTCTTGTACCTCTCCAAATACTATGTAGTAACTGCGATTTTGACGAGAGTGGCTTTGCCATGGACATGTCATCGCCGCTTGCGCAGAAACTACTGGGTCGTCTTCAGGAAGTCGCAGCACAGCAACATGGGTTGGTCAACGCGGCAGCTGTCGCATCCCCGTCAGGGACAGCTAGCAGTCTTGGAGGCATGGGACCGCAGCATGAGACACCAACCAAGGCAAGTGGCACCACAGCAGCATGGTGTGCTGCCAGGGGGCCCGCTTTTACATGGTGTAACACATCCCATGCGTCATGGCTTGTTGCAGCATTTAATCCATGGTGCTTCTCTGCATACCTCGCAGTCCAACACGATTCTCAGCCCAGGCCCATCCATTTCAGCTGCCAAGCAGGACCCTGCTGCAGCACCAGGTCAGGCTCCAGCACTGCTGATGCTGCAGCGGCGGTGGCAGGGCCTGGCAGTTGGCATGGCAGCCAACTCCCAGGCAGCCGCTGAGGTGCTTGCCAAACAAGCCACCTTTTCTGCTCACTTTGAAGAGCTTGTTGCGCAATTGTTTCAGTGAGTGAACAGGCATGTGCGGGATGCAGGAATGCATAACTGCACAGGCATGACAATGCCTCGCGCAGCTCATGACAGGGCGGAATGGATAACCACAGGCATGCAGCACCTGCCGTGTATGGGAGTGCAATGCACCATGATGCCCAGCCTGTTGCAGCACTGAGGGAGCCAACAGCATCATCACTGTACCATGCAAACACACCACACCGTGCAGGCAGCTGAGGCTGAAGGACGAGGAGGCCCGCAATTTGGAGGCTCAGCTGCAGAAGGACCGGCAGGAGTTCACGCGTGCAGCCAAGCAGCTGACGCAGCACTTTAACACCTCGCAGCACAAGAGTGCGGCATTGCAGGTCGTGCACGAGGCGTTACAGGTGCGCTGCCACCACGGTCGCTTTGAGCGGGCCAGCACGATGGTGCCCTGCTGCTGCGTGAGCACATGCTAGAAGAGCTTGCAGCAAAGTGTTTTCTATGGAGATGCTGGTACCAGGCAGTTGTGTCAGTCATACCCAGGAAGGGAAGCGTGGTAGCTTCGGGGCCCTGAGGCAGCTGTGCGGGCATAACTACCCATGCGCATGGCAGGGTGAGCTGCGGCAGGTGAAGGGCGAGCTGGACAGCGCGCTGCATGAGAACGCGCTGCTGAAGAAGCAGGTGGGGGACATGACAGCGGCGGTGGCGGCTGAGGCGGAGCAAAGGGCGCAGCTGCAGGTGCGCAGGCAGGCACTTGGGTGTGGCTGGCCCAAGGAGCATGTGATCAAGTACAGGGGTTGTGAGCATGTGATTAAGTACAGGGGTTGCGATTGTCTGCGGGGCTGGGCTGGAAGGCTGCAGGTTCTATGCCAAGGTGCACGCGGTGCTGGTGCGCCTGCCTACCGCAGGCCGCGCTGGAGGAGAAGGATGCAGCGTTGCAGGACATGCAGCAGCAGCTGGAGGAGCAGCGGTGGGTGGGCGCTCAGGGTGACACCTTGCACGTGTTACGCACCAGCATCCGACCGCCAACCACCTGCGCCCCATATGGCGGTACCCTGCACGCCGCAGGAGCATCACCCGCGAGCTGAAGGCGACCAAGAACCAGCTACAGGGCCAGCTGAAGGGCATGGTGCAGGCGGAGCAGGAGCTGACGGAGCACCTGAAGACCACGCACTCCCAGATTGACGAGCAGCTGCAGCTGCTGCGCACGCAGCTCAAGGTGCAGCAGGGCCTGGGGTGCAGTGCTTGTTCAGCAGGGCTGGCCACTGTGTTGAGATGGATGCGTATCAGCAGTGAGGGTCTTGGGTGTGGCAGCAGGCCACTTACATCAGTCATGGTGCAGACGAGCGTCGGCTGCACTTGTTGAGCTGATGTCATGGAACATGTCCAGGTCAGGGCTGTTCCACTCACACGTGTCATGCCCCGCCACAGGGTGAGCGGCAGAAGCGGCTGCTGGCCAGCCGGCGCAAGGCGGAGCTCGCTGCACAGGTGGCGGCACTGACTGCGCAGCTGGATGCGCTGGCAGCAGGGCGCGGGCCGGGCCGTGACACCGAGAACGACCAGGCGCATGGCGCACAGGTGAGGTGACCTGACGGCAGCGGGACGTGGATGGGGCAGCACTCGGTCTGGGCTGGCCTTACAGCATGGGGCCGCTGGACGCCATATACCTGAGGCAGTGACACCGCAACAGCAATCACATCAGGGATCCATCGCACAACACAAGACATGCATGCCGACCAGGCTCATACATCCCCACCATCAAAGAAATGAAAGAATACATTATATGTGTCACGTGCGTGCAGGGGCCTGCGCTGTCCACAGCTGTTCGTGCGGCCACGAAGCGGACCATCAAGCTGGCTGGCCTCAAAGGTGCACGGCCTGCTGCGAGTGCGCCGAACCCCTATGCACGTGCAGCGGCCGCAGTCGCAGCAGCTGCACGCAAGGCAGGCTCCCCTTCTGCCCAGTACTCTTTGAGGCCCTCGTCACGCGCCACAGCCGCAGGTGCAGCAGGCGCTGCTACATCGCCAGCCAAGTCATCAGTCACTGCAGCCAGTGTGCTGAGCGGCGGGGTGCGGGGTGCAGCTGTGCGCGTCCCCTCACGGATCGCAGACACGGCCGCAGCGCAGGACAGTGCACCTAGTGGGATGAGCAAGCACTCAGCACCGCTGCAAGTGGTGCAGCACCAGGTGGCGTCACCAGACACCTCCCACTTGAGCGACCACAGTGTGACCAGCCGGCGTAAAAGCAGTGCCTCAACTGCGGCATGGATGCCGTGAGAGGAGCTGCAGCCCGTGCCTCTCTTTTCTTGCATCATTGCTACATCTTGCGCACAAGTACGTGGCAGTGCCAGATCTGCGGGCGCGTGCACAGAGAGCACCTAAACATGGCGCTCCAGACCACGTGGGCCACAATCCACGGGCAGCAAGTCCTTGGATGCATGTGTCTGTCATTTTCTGTGCATCAGTGTGCCCCATATTGTACGAGCACCAAGCTGCATTTCTACTGGGGTTGCTGTGACCAAGCTCGCAGCAGCTGCGTTTGGCTCACCGCAGTGACAGACTGCAATGGCGTAGGGTTCACCCAGTGCAGCGTGGGCTGGGCTGGAAACTTCTGCTGTATCATATGCTTTATGACTGACTCTGGGAGTGGCGATGACGCCCACAGCACATGGTGCTCAATGTCTGCCTGCACCCAATGTAAGGGTACAAGAGCTTGCATGACATCAGTGTTGTGCAGCAGCTGCTCTGATGTTGCTGCAGTGCCAACAACTCAGCATGAGCACTGTGTGCAGCTGGCCCTCACCGTGAAGAAATAGCCACCCACCGTGAAGAAATAAGGGAAGTCGTTAACCCGCCATACAGTCAGAGGCGCAGCACCGTCCGGTAACTCTGGCATCTTGGCTGCCAGCCTGCCACCTGCATCTCACCGGATACAGGCCAAGCCGCAAGAGCACTTTGTAATGCTCACCCGCATGCTGTCAAGGGATGCTGATGGCTTGTTACAGTTGTTATGTTGATGGTGTGCTGATTCGACTCACTGGGCCCACTGGACGTCTCCCCACCGAAGACTGTAGCACGCAGGTAGTCCGCTGTGCTCTCCCACTTGGCTCGCAGCTGCATGGTGTTACACATGTCAATATGTCGCAGGTTTATGCATAACGGTATGCACATGATTTCAGGGAAGCATGCACATGTATGCCATACAATGACCTTCGTCGCACGATGGCAACACACCTGTTCCAGGAAAACATCGTATTCTGCTAGCTGTGACTCTGACCGCTGGAGTTTCCCGAGGCTCTCCAGCGTATTGGCGTGGATGAGACTCGAAGCCAGATCCCTGCATATGATATTCGTGCCTTTGGCAAGGAGTTCTAAGCTGGCATTATGGGGCGAACTTTCAAATGAAGGGCATACCAGTCGATCGCCTCTTTCCGTGCTGGCGGAACATCGCCCATCACTACCTTAATGGCCTGCTGCTTTGGAACCCTAATATAACACAAGCATGTAAGCCGAATGCAACCCAGCCAGCACAGTTCGGTTTCAATTATCACACCTCACTCAGGCTGTACGGCCACCTGAGAGTGTTTGTGCTGCCCCTGCATTTGCAAACCCAGCAGC
Organism: Haematococcus sp. NG2; assembly: GCA_004335575.1. NCBI lineage: Eukaryota > Viridiplantae > Chlorophyta > Chlorophyceae > Chlamydomonadales > Haematococcaceae > Haematococcus > Haematococcus sp. NG2. The sequence goes on along the minus strand of QAXD01000014.1, from coordinate 735,782 downwards.
TGCTGCGCCACGTGCTGGCACATTCCGCTGCTGCTGTTGGCGTGCCTGCTGTGATCCCGTGCCTTGTGTCTGTGGGCCTCGGCCGCCGCTGCCCATGCCGCGTCCCCCGTTGCCACCCCGGCCACCTCTGCCTCGGCCAGCACCGCCACCACGCGCAGGTGGCGCCACATCCTTTTGCGTGATGTTCAACCCTGGGAAGCCACCGATCTCAGCCTTGCCTGGGCCAGCCAAAGGCTTGAAGGGCTCCCGCAGGCCCAGAGCATGCGCTGCAAGCGCCTCCTCGCCTGATACGCCCCGCAACGCTGCGATGCGGTCGGCCAGGCCCGCGCCACTCAGCACCGCATCCTGCAGCGAGCTGCCCATCAGCCAATCTCCACAAATGCCCACCCGTGCCCATGGATCCACCACCGCCTCCACACCGGGTGTGTTCAGGGGCAGGGCCGCACCCCACAGCTGGCAGCGGGAGAAGACCACACGTGGTAGGGCAGTGCGGCCACCCTCCAGGCCCAGTACTGATGCAAACTCATCCACAAGCTCGCCAGCGATCTGTAATGGCACGCACCAGGCATGCACAGCTGTGTGAGCATGGGGTGTGTTTCACGCCACCCAGCGATCAGGCAACTGCTGCCACACTCTCCAGAGTACCAGTAGGTATGAAGCCGCATGTATGACGGTGATACTGCGGACGCACCTTTGCATGCACCTCCTCCGGCACTGCCTCCTGGGGCACCTTGTTGGCCTGACCATATGCATTGTTGGAGATGAGGGTCCCTGTGCATGTCACACATTATGATGCACCACTGCATAACCACTAGCAATGCAGCATGTGATGTTGGCGCACCAAGGGCGACAGGCGCGGCACCCAGCTGACTGCAAGGCGGCTGCGAAATACCGTAGCAGGTTGCTGGCAGTGCACTGGCAGTACTGAAGTCACAACCGTGAGTGGCAAGGGTGCAGAAGGTGAACAAACCGGAGGCCACTCACAGCATTCGATCCCATGTGGGTCATGCTTGAGGCGCAGCTTCTTGGTGTTGTTGCCCACCCAGGACAACGTGTCTGAGTCAGACACAAATGCACCTGTGACGACATGCATGAGAAACGGCGTCATGCAAGTGGGGCAGATGCACACCAGGGCCAAGCAGCAGACACTCGCCACCCATGATCACGCGCACGCCAGCGGCGCCTGCCGGGCAGGACATGCCAGCCTCCAACAAATGAGGGAAGATACATGGCGTTTCACGTACGCGTTTGCCTACAGGAGCCTGACTGCACCAGACCACCTCAAGACCACCTCCAAGACTGCTGCTTCTATGCAGGTGCCTGGACTGAATGCTGCCTTGCCCACACGCCCAACACGCACCCTCAAACTTCGCCGGCACAGGGCCCTGGAACGCCACCATGGCCACCCACACCGCGCTCAGCCGCAGCCCCATCAGCTGCTTGGCCACCAGCGGTGCGCCCATGTCACCAAACAGCCGGTTGGCACACTTGCCATTGTGTGCACACACCACAAAGTCGTACACGCCCTGGCTCCTGCCCTCGCCCATCAGCTGCCATCCGCCGGCGGTTGCGTTGACTTTGCCCACCCACAGCGGCCGCCTGATCTGCGCAGCATGGCAGGCGTCCGTGTACAATTGGTCAAGGTCTCTTGTGGATTGTAGGCAAGCCGCGCCTTTAGCTGCAAGCAGCTGTACGCACATTTACAACTGTGCTGTTGGAGCATGTTGGAGCACCAGCACCAGAATAGGCGAACTCCGTTACGCGTTAGTCCCGGTACAGTTATGGCCGCAGTGACAGCTGACTGTTTCGCAAACATGGCGGAGCTCCATATGCCACAGCCACCTCCACCCCCACCACCCCAGAAACACACGCGTATCGCGGTGCTGGCACCCCCGCCCTCCTCACCTCCACCAGGCCTGGGTAGTTGCGCAGCAGCTGCTGCTCCAGGGCGCTCACCAGCGTGCGCATGCCGCGCGCCCCCACGTACCGCTGTGGTCCACCCGCGGGGAAGGGTGTGAACGCGCCCCCACGTGCCACCTGCCCCACCGGCCCCTCCCACGTGTGCGCTGCACCGGATGCGGCCCACTTGTCCACGATGGCCCTGCAGGAGGCGGCAGCACGGGATGCCATGGCGCTGGTACAACCATGGTTGTGTGCCTGTTGGTGCCCTGCTGTTGGTGCCCTGTGCTGATTCTGGAGGAGTGCAAATGGTGTACACCCCCAGGAGACGCGCTATGTCATGTCTCCATGCCCTTCCCTCTGTCCCATCCACCAGAGCGCTCCTAATACATGCACGATCAATTCAAAGTGCATTGCACTGCACTCGCATGGCCAGACAGCAGGCAAGGGGCATGGCTCACTTGAAGCGTGGGTGCGTGGCGGTGAAGAACTGAGCAGCATGGTCAAACGTGAGGTTGCTGATCTCATACACATCTGCCCCCGGGCCTTTCAGTGTACGATCACGTGTAGAGCGCGTGGCCATGCGCCCCCCACAGTTGTGCTTGCCGGTGTCGAACACCACGCTGCCGATGCCCAGGGCTGCGAGCTGAGCAGCACAGGAGAGGCCTGCAATCCCACCCCCAACGATCGCGACCAGAGGCTTGCTGGGGAGGGGGTTGCGCCATGTGTGTTGTGAGGACTCGTCCACCTCATGGCGGCCCCAGTTGTTGCGGTAGCCTGTGCGGCGCCGCACCTTCTCCACCTGCATGCACACACATGTGGGTGTTTAGACCGCGTCCACCATGCCATCCCATGCCAATGGTTCAAGGACATTGGGATGCCTGTGCACTCACAGGGTCCATTGGTACTATGGGTTGCCTCCCTGCTGGTGCGCTGGCTTGCCCTTGGCTGGCGCTGGCCTGGACGGACCGCACGCTTCTGTGTGGCTGCAGTTGTTTCGCTGGCAGTAGCACGTGGCGAGCTGAAATTCGGTGAACAGGTACTCCCAAAAGATTTTGATGCAGAAGCATCGCAGTAATCAGGCGATTGGTGTGATGGTTCACCTAGGTCCCTTCATGCAAAGCTTCCGTAGCAAAGTTTGGCTGTATAATACCAATGTGGTTGATATGTTGGGCACCAAACATACCATCGGCGATCACTCAGTTATCAACCGTACCTTGACTACCTCTTTGGGCTTTCTGGTGCTTATAGTATCTGTAGATGCACGTTTGCGACTTTGTTTTGTTGTTATACATTCCGGCCACAAACTGAGCTGTACAGTTAAATACCAGCTTGACTTGCGCAAACGAAGAAGGATGACACGCCCACATCAACATCTCCTACGTTGTTAAGCGAAGATGTGACCAGGACACATTGCATATGGGGTTCTTTGGTTGCCGCATCTTAAGCATAGTGACCAAGGTGCGAGCAAACTTCAGATGGCCTTGTACTTCATTTTTACTGCCTGGCTGCCCATGTGACCTGCGCAGCACCGCCATGACATGGGCATGCATGCATGCAGGTTGTTGTACTTGGGGCATGTTGTCACGTGTTCAAGCCAGCGGAGGTGGTCGCAGCGCTGGTCATTGGCACGCAATGTTTGCGCAAGCGTGAGCAGAACAGCAGCCTGCAGGTCAGCAACACCTGGCCCTGGGCGCAAGCATCCCTGCTACTGCGCGCCATAACCTTCGTGGCACGCCTCAAGCGGAGCACTGCAGATAGTGCACAGTCAAATGAGATTGAACCATTGCAGCAGCGCACCTCAGGACCCGACACCCGGCGGCGACATGCTCACAAGAGCAAGGAGCCACAGCACGTAGCGTATGAGCTGATGAAGCAGGCACTTAAGGGAAAGCTGATACAGCAGGGTGACTGGCCGCTGCCACCAAACTTTGGGGAGCACCAGCTGCTTGCGTTCCTTGCCGCACATGGCGCACACAAGGTGTGGTGGTGTGGCATTGGGTGGTTGGGCAACCTACGGGTGCGGCCTTGAGCATGATTTTGTTGCATTCCAGCTTCCAAAAGGCCCCAGCTGCTGTTGATTGGTAGCATGTCACCAGCCAGGGATGTCTAAAGCTGCTGCGTGCTCTGTAGGTCACCAACCGTGCGAGCATGCTGCATGTGGTGGAGTCAGCGGCGCGCTCCCTGCACACCTGCCTTGCATGGCGTGCACGCGCCAAGTGGCTGAGCACAGGGCAGCTAAGGAGCGAACCTTGGGCCAGCACCTTGTGGTGGGCACAAGACCCGCAGGTGTGTGCATCTGTGTGTGCGTGTGTGCATGCGCGTGCCCAAAGTTGGGGCTTCCCTTATGCCCTGAACAGTGTACAGCTATGGCCACAATGCCTGCACCGCCAGCACTAACCGGCGGACCATGATCATTGCACTGACATCAGACAGCACGGCAGCAGGCACACGAGCCATCGTGGTGCCTGTCCCCACATGGATTGCTTGTGCACAGGGTGGGTGGTGGCTGGTGCTCGACGCCAGGCAAGCTGTCGCCGTGTGTGGAAGTAGAGAGGGGCGGGATGCTTGTGCAGACGCGGTGATGAGCCAGGTGCGCTGCCTGATGAGTTGCATGGATACGCGCATCATGCGTGTGAGGGCTGTCGCCCACACACCACGCATGGATTGATTTCAGGCTCACCATGTGTGTGGAGATGACAGGGACATACTGTCCTGCGTCTGGCCATCACTCCCACACCTTGCCACGTGCGGCACCTGCACCACAGATCGAGTACGGCATGCAGCGGCTGCTGGCACCTCTACCCCCGCTGCAACCCAGTGAGCGCCCCAAGGTCGGGCAGCACCCGGGGCAGCTGCAGCTGGCCATCCTCACACGCGGTGTGCCGGTGCAAGGGGCGGCGTGCATCGCAGAGCCCATGAAGTCCCTCATTGGCCGCATCATGAAGTGAGTTATGGGCTGGGACGGAGCTGGTGTGCTCCATTGCGTCTGCTCCATCCGGGTGTCTTCGTGCCGGGGCAATGCATGCGCATGCATGTTTGCATGTGCCCATCCACATTGTTCTGTGCCAACTGCAAGGACGCATCCACCTGATGGTGCCCACATTGTGGGTGTGACACGTGGGGCGTGCACGTGGAACTGCCCTGCAGCGCGTACCCTGGCCGGCTGGCGTGTGCACATGTGGCAGACTTGCCGTTCGCGCTGGGCCTCATGACGCGCGCCATCCTGGCCATCCTGCCTGCCTCCACGCGTGCAAAAGTCAAGGTCACCAGCACTTCTGCGCTCCCATCGTTGACATTGCACAAGAACCAAGCTGTACCATACAGCCCACCACAGCAGGAGCAGCAGGAGCAGGAGGCAGCAGCGGACACCACAGGCCTGGTCGTGCATGACCTTGCGGGGTGTGGCAGTGCAGCGGCAGCGGTGACGTGTGGAGCCAGGCGGAGGTTGGTGTGGCTGGAGTGGATGAGTGACGCTAGCAGTAGGACAGGGCACGAACAGCAGGCTACGCTTTGGGTTTGTCAGTGGTTAGCAGCGGTCCTATGGCTAATCCTGCTGCTGCATGTGCATGGCCACTGAAATTCCACACGTCACCTAGCTCATGGACCAGTTATGACAGTCCTATGCCAGACGCATCACAGCAGCATATCACAGCTTTCAGATGCTTGATGAGCCTGGAACGTGCAGATGTGCAGCTGATGCAGCATCAAGGCCGACCCATCCACACGTGCTGGAGGCTTGTGAAGTTGTGAGCGCTGTTGTGCCTGCAAGGATGGTAACATGCAAGTCCAGGCTGTTCAGGCAAGGGGCAAGGCAGACAGGTGGGCGGACCCTGGTCGGAGGATGATGGTGTGCAGCTTTGCGAGTGACCGTCATTTCTCATTAGTAACATTACATCATTGAGTTGATTGCCTGTCGGTGGCCCGGCAGGCTCTTGATTATTTGCCGACATGTGCCTCTTTTGAGGCTCATCATATGCACCCGTATCCATCACCACGTAATAGCCTTGGTTGGCATGCATCCACAGTTCCATTCTGTGAGTTTCAGACCCTGCTTTCATGTTTCAATGCAGCAACTACGCAAGCGTGAGTTTCCCAAACAATGCAGACGCATCACATGACAGAGCCCATACAGTAGGTGTGTTGGCCGGGCAAGCAAGCTCCAGCGTAAGGGGCAGCAGCCCATCACAGGCACTCTGGAACTGCCCACCCATCACAACAGCAGCTTCGTGGCAAGCCTACAGATAGTGCAGCTGGTAGATCACGGGTGTATGGCATACCTGTATGTACACTGAACAAAACCCGCCGGTTCATCCTGTACCCAACATGATTCAGTCCATAATGGCCATAGCCACAAACATATTCATGCAAGCAGTTGTCCAAGCTGCATACACCAAAGCGATGTAGGTAACCCAGCTGTGCCCTGCCCCGGCCAGTCATTGCGTGCGTTGTTTCTTGGATAGCCTCTGGCTTGTGAGGGGCGGTGGCGGATGCGCCAGCTGGACCGGGTGCGGCATCTGGGCAGTGGTGGGCATGCTGCCGCCCCCCAAGCATGCATGCGGGCAGCCCACAGGCCCTGCACGGACAAAGTTTGCATAAGTGGATATGTGTACACGTTGTTGTGTGTAGCAGGCGTGCCGCAGCACAGGGAACAGCTCGCCATCTGACTTGGCATGCTGACATGCTTGCAAGATATGCATCTGCATAATGTCATGATGTGCTGCAGAACCTGGTACATCATGACGACAGCAAAAGAGCTCGCCTTCGCTGTGTGCGCATGGCGCCCCTCGTTCGGATGTCCGATGTGCTACGGCTCCCACATATGGTTGCCCGCCATGCAGGTGTTGAGCGGAACCGTGTATGCTGTTAAACTCTGTGATGCATAAGCATTGCGGACGTCAGCATAGCTTGCGTGCGAAGTCGAATGGACATTATGTCGATGATCGACCTTCCGTTTACCTGATGTCGACATCATGCGTAGTTGTATGGCGTTATTGTCTCCACGGACGAGGATTGCCATGGGCTGGTTCATGCATAGGTCCAATTCGTCTAGGGCAACTTGCATCGATGATGCTGGAAGGACAAGTAGTGTGCGGTGCCAGCTGCTCGTCTGGAAATGTATACGAATCGCACGATATAGATGCAGCTGTGTTGAAGGCCAATGCTGCCCAAACTTTGCAGCCTTGATAAAACACCTGCCTAAACTACTAGCTTCGTAGCTCACCGAAGCTTGCACCTGATGCATACGCCCTCAGTTGGATGTGACTTGCTAGGGTTTGGCATTAGGGTTATGAACCAAGGAGCCTTGATCACAAGTCGCCCCAGGGAGCGGTAGGGCTCAGTTCTAGCTTTTGCCTTCCATCTGACCTCCGGATGTGCATTCCCTTGTCGCACATCGCCCGCCTTCGTTTGCACACCCTGAAGGCTTCGGTGCATGCTCTTACAGTCTTAGATGGATCCGTACAATCGCACTAATTCTCTCACGATGTTTGCGGCTCATTGGATGTTTGCATGTATCACAGGGCTTGCGCAGATATCATATGCTCGCCCATCCAACACAATTGCACAGTGCCACCCGTAGAGCGCAACAGCATGGCAAGCACTCACACTGTGCAGAGTACCTGGTGTTGTACGAATGCTGGTCAGCACAGGACTCCAGCAACGAGTACAACCATGCTTGCCTCCCCCACTGGGGCCAGCGCCTCAGTGCGATTACAACAAACCTGTCCCCAGCGTGCATATGAGGAGAGTAGGGCAATTTGTCTACGTATAAGTTTGAAAGAGCGTTGTTGTATCACAAATCTAAAATCCTGCTGTCGAATTTCAACTTAGGAAAGTGGCCTGAGTCTAGTTTTCAACGCAAAAACTTGCATGTCAAGAGCTTCTACCACAGTGAAGCTACTTCAATCCTCGCAAACAAGGTCAAAAGCGGGAATTGAGGGGTTCCCGCGGGCAATTTGTCTATGGTTATAAACAACCCCCCAAACATTGGCTTAACCCCTCTCCCTCACCCCCTGATGCCCACAACACCCCCGGCACCTCCCCTGCCTCCGTTGCCGTGTCCCCTGCCACCAATGCCTGCTGTCACGCGGTCAGCTTGCACAAGCCCGCGCTGTTGCTTCTTGAATCGCATGCTCCACATTGTTTTGCTGTTTTGCTGCCTCTTCACCTGCCTTCTTGGCCTGGGTCTTCTCCAATGCATTTATATAGCTGGCTGGCCCCTCCTTTGCCAAAAACTTGTGTGATTGCGCCCTGAGCTGTGTGTGTATCACAAGCCGCTTGGCCTTCCACAGCTGCTTAAGACTGCATTTTATGCTTGTGCTGGTCATGGCGTTGAACAACAAGTGCATCAGCATGCAGCTTTTGATGTCACCTTTCATTACGCGCAAGTCCCATGTCAATCCATGCAGTAGGCATGGAGCAAACGTAAATTCTGTCTATAACCCAAGCGCAGGCCGCAAAGCAGCCTGCCAAAAGGGGTGGCTTTTGCTACCTGGGCCTGCACTGGCTGCTTGCAGCATCAGCTCCATCAACCTGGCGATGCATGGCACCGCCATGCATCCAGTCCAAAAGACAGGATGGTCAAATTGCCCTCATAGACAAATTGCCCTACCCTCCTCATAACCACCTCATCTTTGCTTCATTGCACATTCTGTGCTGGGCGCAACGTGCACATGGTCATGTCCTACTTGCCATCACTGGCCGGCCGTGCGACTACTGCTCTCAACTTCTATATAAACATGGTTCAAGACTACAATTCCTCTGCTGTGGGTCCTGCTCAACAGCGAGCTGCCAGCCCCAGCTCTGAGAGCGGATCAGCTTCAGAAGACGGTGAACTGGACTGCCCCGTTCTACCACCTACCATTCATTGCACCTGCCATGCCAGTGAGATCCCGTGTGGGCACCAACGCAAGCACGAGACAGAGCTCCAATTGTGTGCTGCTGCTGCTGCTGCTGCTGCTGCTGCAGTTTGCATGCGTGTGCATTCAGAAATGATTGGCACCTCCCATGCGCTTGCACCGTGGACTTTGTAGAGTAATCAAATCGTCAGTGCACCTAACACCCCTGAATGGGCTAGGAAACAACTTCATGCTACCGTCGCTGTGACATGCAGCATTGGAACGCTCTTGCCTTGCTTGCAGGGGCAGAGCACTGCAGAGTAGGGATCCAAGGTCCATCAAAAGCATTCGCGACCATTCATCGCAAATTGCTGGATGGGAGCAGTGTAACGTCGTCATGTACCATCATGCAAGCAAGGGCCTGGTGATGAGCAAGACACCTTAATGTGCGCGACGATGTCATGGGGCTCGAGTGCGACGAGCTGCGATGCACCTACACAATTCTGGCACGCATGATAGAAATGCTCAGGGGTGATGACACTAGCACGGGTTTTCACGGATGGTGGTTGGCTAGCGGCGTAGCACGCCTGCTAAGCCACAGTAGTATCTCTGCATTTTTGCACAGTGCAAATCCCCGCCCCCTCCCGCCCTTTTCCCGCACCACACTACAATCTTGCATGATGTGCTATCACTAAACATTTGATCCCCTTGCCTGGATAAAGCCTGATGATATAATATACTGACAGAAAATGATCCAAACCACCACTGCTTCACCGCGATCGCTTCGCAACCAGCTGGGGCCACAGAGTAGCAAAGGGTTCCCTCGGCACAGCCTTGTCATAATCAGCCCTGCAGCGCTGGGGCGCTGGCGTGCCTCGGGGCCGTTCAACTGCCAACAGCCTCCGGGCAGGTGTCATGGCCAGCACCATGCACCCAGCATCGCAGCGCGCAGCAGTAGCAGTGGAGAACAGCGTAGTGAAGAGGGCAGCTGCAGCAAGGGAAGTGCTGATGATGAGCAGCCTGCTGCCACTGGCATCGAAACCGCTGCCACAGGTACCAAGCCACCCCTGTCATGCGCTAGCACTGAGCAGGAGCTCACAGCCACACGCAGTCAAACGCCTCTATCAGACAGTGAGCTCCTGACACCAGAGCACATACTGGACGAGCTGTTTGGGCCCATGTGCAGCAGCGAAACCCATGCGGCACCTCCACATGCCCGGGTTGTGTTCCAGCAGGCGTTCTGTGCCATGCCCGACCTGGAGCACCCAGTGCAGCAGGCCATGTGGCGCCGCTTCCTGGGCTATCTCAACAACGTGCCAGAAGACATGCTGGAGCAGCTGCCAGCACCACTGCCAGGGCCAGAGGGCGGTGACGGTGCTGGGCTGTTGCCGGCGCCCCTTGTCGCTGCAGCCCAAGCAGCGGCTGCGCACCTACAGACATCCTCTGACCAGCCGCACCTGCCCCATGACGCACGGCTGCCCCTGATGCTGGCTTTCCAAGCACACTGCCCGATCGGCCACTGCCTGACAGAGGTGGACGTGCGGCTTATGCCACGTCAGCAACTGCCGGCACTATATGCGGCGGTCGCGCTTTCATGCTGGCAGTCGTGTTTGGGGGCTTTGAGGCAGAAATGGTCAAGTTCAGGGCAAGGGCTGGGGCT
>QAXD01000014.1:687123-724970 GCA_004335575.1 Haematococcus sp. NG2 | reverse complement strand
TTATTATAAAACTTTCTGCATACTCAGACCTGGTCTTGGGTCCCTGGTCACGGAACTGCACCACTATAAACCTCACCTCAAAGCCCCCACTCCTGACCGTGGGTCACGGTCAGCATGTGGTGGGCAAAGGGTGGCACACTCAGTGTTAGCCAGCCTGTCGTCCACCTCGGGCGCTGGACTGAATGTGCGCAGGTATAACTGATGACCGGCGTGAACTACAGAGTCAGGAATTCAGCCTTCATCCAGGCCTTCATCGGACTAACCGCTTCCCAGGGCTAACCACGCATGCCGATGGCGCACGCAAATCATTGAAAGTGGTCATAGTGCATGTCATTGACTGCAACTGTTGCACGCAGGTGCTGGACCAAGTGGCTCACCTGCTGGCAGCTCTGCAAGCCAACAACCCATGGATCCACGCACTGCGTGTGTGGGCGCTGTCAGAGCGGCTGGCCATCCTCACGTTCCTGGGCTTTCAGACAAGCTGGATCTGGATCTGTGCTCGCACAGCAGGTTGGTGCTGTGCGCGCACATAATGCCATGCTTTTGCTATGCCTGAAAGAGTACACAGTGTGTGGACTGCACAACCATTCGGTTGGCAAAGACTCTTATCATTCCACACAACACCCGTCTGCAGGTGCAGATACCCGAAGCAGTCATAGCAGCTGCTTGCTGCACGGCTCGTTATGGAGCGAGACAACAGCCCCACCGTGTGGAAGACATCAAGGCCACCGCGCAGGCTCTGCTCCATGCACTGGACATTGTGCTGGAGCTACACAGCAAGGACCAACATATGCAGATTAGGTTGAAGGGCTTCATGCTGCAGCATGCCCCCCTGCTTGCCAGCCATGCACTTTTTGCGTAAGTGCAAATTGTTGTTCATGACATTGCAGTTGCAATCTGATCCATATGGCTAACGGACGACACAATTTGTTGTGGCAATTGCGTGTGTTCTGGCATACCAGCTATTGTTGCACTGCTGCTGTTGGGTATAGGGCCACATGCCATCAAATCTCGGAATGCTTGCTGGCCAACGACATAAACAGTTCAGAGTCTACGCGCCAGCAGCTGCAGGATGCAGAGATGACCCTGGCTACTGCAGCTGGCGCACTTGAATGCAGCTTGCGGCAACTGGCATATCCCTGGGCCATGGTGAGCTGTCTCGCAAGCAACACAAGTGATATCCCTGCCTGCATCAGCTTGGATTGTGCTCGTTAACACAGACACCATGTGACAGATCATGCCATGCGGCTCCTGCGTGCTTCCTGATGCACACGCAGTGGCACCCAGAGCCCAAGATGTTGCTATGCAGCTTTTTCAATTTATGGCTGGCGTGCTGCTGGCTGGCATGCGACCAGCTTGAACTGTCCTTACATGTGTGAGTTTTGAGGACCTTCACAGATTGGCATAATTATGAGATATGCAGGATGCCACACTGCAGGTATGCAGAAGTCAAGGGCGTTGCGTGTGACCTGTCAGTTAAAGAAACAACTCGTTGCATGCTATTTTGCATCCAGGCATGCTATGAGGTTCAAGAGTTGGGAGGCTTTGACAGCCAAGATGCTGCATGAGGCATCACTTAGAGAGTTCAAGGTGTCTGGTGGGGTTTACAAGCGCGTGGAGGCTGCACAACAACGCTTGGCTGGCAAGATGGTCGCCATCGACTTGGTTGACAGTTCTCGCCGGTTCAACATGACCTTCGCTGGTTTTGTGCTCGAATCTCGCTGCATGTTGCTAGTACCATCGTCGATGCTAGACGCGCCGCCTGAGTGGTTGTCGGTGGGCCAAGGGCTTTCACTCCGCCCTGAGCTGCTGCAACTTGGCCCCGCAGCAGGTGAAGAAGTCAGAGAGCTTGCCATGAGCAGCAGGTGAGGATAAACAATGTGTACTCTATCATGATACCATGCAATGACAACACGGCGTTTCACAGACGTTTCTGCATGCCGGAGCCTGACAGTCATAAGCCAAACATCCATATGCCTAGGAAAGAGCCTTGAACACTGCGAGCTGCACCACTACAGCACCTAGCACCTGTTAGGAGCACACACCGCAAAGGCAACAGCTAACCGACACACCACCCGTGGTCAACAGCAACAAGCTGATGCCACAGGGCACCCGGGCCATACGGCGGCGGGCAGACCGTATGCGGGGCGGGCGGGACGGGCGTCAGGCCCGGGAGCCCAGGGGATGGGTGGTGTGCCAAACCAGCTGCACCTGTGCAATGCGCACCACTACCAGAGTGCAGGGCAAAGGGAGCAGCAAAGTACGCGCCAGGTTGTTGTTTGCTGTATATCAGTGTATGCACTCTGACGTCCTCTACGTGCAGGCACATGTACAGCGCCCTGGAGGCCTTCACACTTGCACGTCCGGACAATTACATAGAGGAAGCTGACGCTGTGGTGATGTGCTTTGAGAGCACTTCACCACGCCTAAGTGTTGGATGCCCGCAGCTGTTTTACCGGTTTGTGCGTGCTCTGGGAATCTCATTGGCAAGCAAATTTTCCGACGCACTACAGCATCCAGATCGGGCAGTTTGGATGCAGCCGTCAATGTGCCTGCTGGCACGTGCAGCTGTTATGGCGCGTGCTGTGTCCCTCAGCTCAGCCCATGGGCCTCTAATCAAGATTGGGCCTGAAGAGGCAGACGTCCTGTCGTGCGTAAGGTGAGTACTGTCAAACCTGCACGTGCACCAGGATCTGCAACAATGATCCTACCATCAATTCCATAGTTGTTTCTGCAAGCTCATCAACGCTGGGTTACAATGTCATTCCCAGGCATCACTCACATTATTGTGATGATAATAACACGGCGTTTCACAGATGCTATGATGCCCTGTGGCATCAGCAAGTCGATGTTGACAATGGGTGCTGTTACCCCCTGCTGTGCTTGCTTCAAACAGGGTGCTAGGTGCTGTAGTGGGGTGACTCCCAGTATTCAGGACTACAGTAGCTTGGACATCTAGTGACGGCGTTTGGCTAATGACTGTCAGGCTCCGGCAGGCAGAAACATCTGTGAAACACCGTATTATCATTTATTTATTTATTACTCCCATAAGTCATGTGAGTTGTGCACGATGTGCCGTGTTGCTTATTTTGGAGTTTGTCTTTTACCGTGCCACGTGCATGTTTCAAACTTGCGGCACATAGCAACTCAGCACATGCTTTCTTCCTATGTGCATGTGGCTGCAGCCTGTTGACTGCTGCACAGCATGATGTGGTGCTAGCACGTCTGGAGCATCTGAGGCAAACAAGCAGCTCGTGGATGGGGCTGCATCTGGACCGTTACCCATCTGCAGTGCACATTTTTTGTGCTGTATGTGGTGCTCTGGCTGAGCACTACACACAAGCAGGCAACGAAAACATGAAGCAGCTGAGGCGTGTGCTGGCACTTGGCAGCAGCCCGAGGCTGTGCCCTGCCTTTGATGATGATAGCAATAAGAAGAAGAACACATCGTTATTATTACGTGTCTTTGATTATGCACTGCAAAAGAGCCTTGCGAGCACCATGGTGCGTCTTGCTTGCCAGGCCTTTGAGCACAGCAGGTCAGACCTGGCGGTCCAGCTGTTGCAGTTGGTCCTGGGCTCCTCTGGGCCTGGTGCGGCAGCGCCAACTCTCTTGCAGCCATCAGCTGAGTCACTGGAGGAGCTTGCAGTCCTGCTGTGGTGGCATGCGGACGCGATCAACGCAGCTGCACCTGCCAACGCCTTCCTGCCACAGGCCATAACAGCTGCAAGGACAACAAGGGCCGCATTCCCACGTGCACTGGCTGAAGCTCTCCTGTCAGCGCGTTCTTCAGTCAGCACCGCTCTGCTTGACAGAGCGCTGCAGATTGCAGGAGCACAGCTTGAGGCACAGGCATCTGGTGACTTCGCAAATGATGATTCAGACCTAGGCATGTGTCAGCTGTACGATGCTGCTGTGATGGCGTGCTGTGCAGCCAGCCACCTGCAGTACCTGCAGACCCAAATCCCAGGGTGGCTGCAGAGCAACTGGGTGCCATCAGCAGCTGCAACAGCTGCGCTGGTGTCCAGCATGGGGATGTCACAAACTGTGCTGCTGCTGGTGTGTGGTGCACAAGACATGGGAGAGCTGGGCATGCAGCGTATGCTGCGCACTGCAGAGGCCCTGCTGCAGCATGCAAAGCATCAGCACTGGTCATCTGACTCAACGCCAGCGGATGCCCAGGCCATGTGCAGCCTTGTGCTGCAGTTGCTGGAGCTGCCTGCACCGTCCTTGTCAGAAGCAGCGAGGGACATGGGCCTGGACTGGCACAATGTCCTGTGCCAACTGCTGGTAGCGGTTGCAGATCTGCTGGACCATGCGCCACAGACAGAAGCGGGAGAAGCAGCGGCTGAGGCAGCGCGCTGCATGGCTGAACATGTATTGTGCACGCTCCTGTCTGCACCAGATGCATGGTCGAGTAGTGCTGCAAACAGCGTGGCGTGCCTGTTGCTGAGCTCCTGCAGGCGATGCGCAGGTGAAGGCATCTGCTGGGCTGCAAATGCTCTGGTGCAGCATGCAAGCCCCGATCAGCTATCTCAAGTGCTGCATGCAACTGCACTGGCAGACCGGGACACCACACAGCCAGTGCTTCAGTTGCTGCGTGCCTGCAGTGCAGCAGGCCCCCTGTCAGTACCTGCACTGGTTGCAGCCGTGCGCGTCCTGGCCACAGCGCTGGCAAGCCAGCCGCAGGAGGTGGGCACCGGGCAGTCAGTCACACAGGCCACAGCAGCGGGTGCCTACCGTCAGTTGGTCAGGATGGTTGGCAGCAGCCGGGCAGTGGATGATTTGCTCCAACTCGCGCCTGGCGCATACGACAGCCTGGCACCTGCGGTGCTTGAAGCGGGGGATGCTGATGCAGCGGTCCTCATGAGCACCTGCCCAGCTGTGGTGGGTAAGGTGCTGAGCCCCGGCGTACTTCCAACAGCCCACCTCAGCTTGCCGGCCCTGACACGGTTGGCTGACGTGGCAATCACGCACCAGGATGGTGATCAGTTGCGTATGCTCTTGGGCACCAAGGTGATGCCAGGAGGTGTGAGCGCCTTCCCTCCTGAGCAGCTGCTGCAGCTGCTGGGTGGCAACCGTACATTGCCAAGCGTGGTCAAGTTGTTGTTCAAATCAGCACAGGCACACGCGACCAATGTTCCAGGTGTGGGTCTCTGCAGCGCTCTCCTCATCACACTGGCACCAGTGGTCCAACAGGGCGCCTGGCTGCAAGCTGTGGAGGCCGCTGTTGAAGCTGCTCCAGCTGACTGCGTGCAGCCTTTAGCGGCAGACTTGTGCGCATACTCGTCTGAATGCCCGCCACAACAGGGCCGCGCCACACAACTGGCGATTGCACACGCACTGTTGGTGCGGCAGCCACCCGCAGCACGTGAGGCAGCAGCCTTGCTTCAGCCACTCACCACAGCAGCTGCCAGCACCGCAGTTGCAGACGAGGCAGCTGGCATGAGCGACGTCCTGGCTTTCCTGCAGCGCGCATCGCTCACACTGGCGCAGCGGCCAGCGGATGTGCAGGCCGTGGCCGAGGCGGAGCTCAGCAAGTGTGTGACAGAGCTGTGTGTGCACATGCGCACCTACCGGGAAGTGCGGTGGGTCCAGGATCTGGGGGCGGCTGCGGCCATGGCGGCACGGTGCGTGGCTCATGGCAAGCACTGGCAGGGCCCTGTTGTCATGACCCACATGCAATCAGGCATTTGGCAGTTATGATAAGTACTCTTGAAGGAGCAGGATCGTCCTTGTCCACCATGTGTGAAACGCTTTGTGGCACTTGGTCCTTGTACGTTTGCGCTGCACCTGCTGTGCATTACTCTTACCAGACTCATACTGCTCACTATGAATGAGTACTCACTGGCACGCTTCATGGGCGCTGCACACCCCAGGTGCTGCGCGTGTGCAGGACAGTACTGCCTGGTGCTGGAGCTGTACGACACAGTGAGGCGTGAGGGTGGCAAGCGCTGGGAGACGATGCGTGACCAGCTGCTGCAAGTGGCGCTGGTGGCTGCCGTGCACTGTGCTGATATGCAGACAGGTGAGACCTGTGCCTCTCTGACCATATCAACTCACCTATTGCCGCTCGCGGAAAATCAGTCTGTCGTGCTAGGGAAGGGTGCCATTGACTCCTCGTGATCTGAGGTATGCCACATGTTGATAACCACGACTCATGCAGCCACGAGCGTGCTGCACAAGATAGTGGAGGGCGCAGGCACACGGCTGAAGCGACTGAGGGGCGTCCCAGATGCACACCTCCCTGCCACCATCGCCCTGTTGAACCCAGCTATGCACACAATGCTGCCGCCCTGTGTGCCAACAGCTGCGGCCGCCATCGCACTTCAGCAGGCGGTGATGGCTTGTGCGTCCGGCTGTGACCAGGCACAAGGCGGGGATGAGCAGCTGCTGGCAGACTGGCTCAAGGTGGCAAAGGTGGTGCAGTTGGCTGCGGCAGCTGCCACCAACGCTGGTGGGGCAGATGTTGCTGGCCACGGCACATCTTCTGCAGGCTCTGCAGGTGTGCTGGCCATAAGTCTGGAGCCCCTGTCCCGCTTTGTACTGCTGCTGCTGCAGCAGCATGCAGCTGTGGCCGGGCTGGTCAACCGTGACCAGCTGCAGCAGGCCACAGCGGATGTGCTGAGTTATGTGCAGGCAAGCAGCTCCCTCCCCTTCACCTTCCAGCTGCAGGTCGTCCAGGGATTGCTGGCACGCCTGGTGCAGCTGCAGGTGATGGGCAGTAGCACACCCCTGCAGCCCGCTGGCAGTGGCAAGGGAGGTGGGAAGGATCAAGGACGCGGCAGTGCCACCGGCAGCGGTGTGGGGCGCACCAGCGTGGCTGTGATCCTGGATGAGCCGGACCTCTTGTCAGCACTGGGCAAGCTGTGTGCTGCAGCCTCACAGTCGGAGCAGAGCTACCTGGAGGATGTGCTTGGGGAGGCTGCCAACTTCCAACTGGTCATGATGGCACAGGGTGTTGAGCCAATGCAGCCGGTGACCGTTGCAGAGTCTGCTGCTGGGGGTGCAACGCGCAGCGGCTGATGCAGTGGGGTTTGTGCTGCCATGCAGGACTGTATGGATGTGCGCGTTGTCCTCTTGGTGCATGAATGTGCAACGAGGATGTGCATTTGACGCGTGCTTGTGCCATGTGCCGATGTTGCCGACGCATGCTTGATGCTTTAAATGAACCCTAGCTGTTGTTGCACTGACATTTGCAACTTGATGGTTTCTCCACAAGCGGTCAGCTGTGAACCTGGCACAACGCTTTGCAATTTTGTGCAGCATGGCTGTGCAAACATGCTGTGCTGGTGGTTATTCGGCTTGCATTGTATTTGGTAGTTGAATGGTCCTTCTGCGTGGACCTTTTCGATTTGATCTAGGTGTGGCTGTGTACAAATAGAGCCCAGAAGGAGATAGGTGATACTGTAAGCTCAACTCGCACAAGCAAAATCCCCTCATACTTCGGCACAGGCAGGAAGCAGGCGTCATTGTCTGCTAGCTTGTAGGTGGCCAGACGACTTTGGAGGATTGCAGCTCTGAACCATGTACCCTGGTATGACTGGGGTTTTGCATCAGGGTTTTGACGTCTAGCATGGTTAAGTGCAAGGCCGAAGGTTTTTTTGCATCACGCAAGGCGAATGGGTTCTTTTGATGAAAGCGACGGCTTCGGCGGCAGCTTCGATTTCGGAGGGTTTGACGCCGCTGCGGCTTACCCAGCGGCACCTGAGCTTAACATCAAGGATTCACGCTTGGAGACACTGCTTTCAAAGCCAGTGAAGCTTGCAGGTGTGCAGTGTGTAGGGGTTTTGCATGGGCACCTCTTTCGTCCATGACCATGCGGCGCTCTGCCATGCCTCTGCCAGGTGTGAAGCGGAAGAACAAGGGAGTCAAGGGTGCAGCAGATAACATTGCACAGAGCGGTGACGAGCCTCCAACACAGAAGCAGGCACCGCACACGGAAAGCAGGGGGCAGGAGGATGATCACACAGCCAAGAAACGCAAGACGCAGAGGGATCAGCCAACAGAGAAGGCAGTTCCCAGTGCCAAAACAGACAAGGGGAAGTCTGATGGGCACAGTGATAAGCACAGAGCGAAGGGCACTGCAGGCACTGCGGCAGGCGGCGCATCTGATGGCAGCAAACATGCCAGCAAACAAGCTGTGAGGGAGCAGCCACAGGCAGAGGTCCAGAAGGCAGTCAAGCCAAACAAGCAGCGCAACAGCGAGGTAGAGGCCAAGCCCTCCACAAAACACAAGCAGCCAGCTGTGCACCAGGTGGGTGGTGACCAGGCAGACATCACAGTGCCAGCCACCAAGAAGCAAAAGAAGGCAGCGCAGCAGCAACAGGCTCAGCAGTCGCAGCCGCAGCAACCTAAGCCACAGGCAGCTGCTGGCAGTGCTGCACCGTCAGGGAAAACAACCGCCAAGGCCAAGGTAGACCAGGCAACGGAGGCTGCAGGTGCTGTCAAGTCAAAGGCAACTGGTCACGACAAACCTCAGCAGCAGAAGCAGCAGCAGCAGCGGGATGGCAGCAAGCAACCACAGGCTGGCAAGCAGCAGAGCACTGCGCAGCCAGCACCAGGCAGCAAGGGCATGTCACAGCAGGCCGGTAGCAAAGGGACCAGGGCAGTGGGAGGTACAGGTGCTGTGAGCACTGCTATCCCCAGTGCTGCTGCAGGCCCCGGCAGCGCCGGCCCCACTGGCATCAGCGGCAGCACGAAAGGCAAGGCGGGTGGCAGCCTGCTGGATAAGATGCGTGCGCGGCTGGCAGGTGGCCGTTTCCGCTCGCTCAACGAGTCGCTGTACACATGCAAAAGTGATCAGGCGTTTGAGATGATGCAGGTGCGTGTGTGCATGTGTGGTGGTGAGGGGTGGGGTGAGAGGAGAGGCTGGCGAGGGGTAATGGGCATGCACACCGACGGTAGGGCAATAGTCGCACACATGTTGTTCTGTGGTGCGCCGGGCCTCCGCAAGGTGTGCTAAGCGAAAGCATGACACGCCATGCACATGTGGCTGGATGTGCACTGATGGGCTCCTGGCTGCACGCAACCCCGCTGCCGTCCACACTGCTGCCCATGGCCATCGCATCGTGAACGCTGTTCATGGCCCCACTGCTTCCCCCTGACTCCAAACACCCACCGTGTGGTGGTCTTCCTGCCGTGGCCCCACTCCCGCTCGCCCCGCAGTCCGACCCCTCCTTGTTCCAGCAGTACCACGAAGGCTTCAGGCAGCAGACCAAGGGGTGGCCCGCGTCCCCTGTGCAGCTGGCAGCCCGTTGGCTGGCAGCCCGGCCGGCAGAGCTGGTGGTGGCGGACTTTGGGTGTGGCGACGGCGAGCTGGCACTGAACGTGAAGCAGGTGCGCTTCAAGTGATGTTGGAACGTATGAGGGCGGCGTGCTATGTTATCGTATGTGTTCTGTGCTTCCTGCCACAGGCCTGGGCTGTCACCTGAGGTGGGGCTGGCAGGGCAGTGCTGGGGTGGTGCGCGTTTACCTGCCCCATGCCGTGACTGCTGTACTACCAATGTGGCCGCCTCGACCCTGCACCTGTGCTGTACACACGAACACCGCTACCTCGACCCTGCATGTCCACCCCCGCAGAAGGTGCACTCGTTCGACCTGGTGGCGGCTGCGCCCCATGTGGTGGCGTGCAACATGGCACACGTGCCGCTGCCCGATGCGTCTGTGGACGTGGCGGTGTTCTCCCTGGCCCTCATGGGCACCGACTACGGCTCATTCCTTGTGGAAGCCACCCGCGTGCTGCGCCATAAGGGGTGGCTGTGGCTGGCAGAGGTGCGCAGCCGCTTTGCGGCCAGTGGCAGCGGGGATGGAGACAGCGGCAAGGGCGGTGGCAAGGGCACTGAAGATTTGGCTCCGTTCATCAAGTGCCTTGCCCGGCTTGGGTATGCAGTCCAGAGCTTGGATGCCAAGAGCAACACCATGTTCTTTGTGGCAGTGCTGCGCAAGGTCAACACCCCCACATGTGACCCTGCGGCCATTCAGTGGCCAGCACTGCATGCATGCGTGTACAAGAAGCGGTAGAGCAAACTCGTGGGCTGTGCTGGGCAGCAGTAAAGACCCTGGTGCGCCTTCGGCATGTGTGCTGGATGGCAGCCAGTTGCGAATGAGGGGGATTGGTTTCGAACCTCTTTTCAGCACCAATCTTTGTGAGGCCCGTGCCTCAGTTATGATGTGCAATTGTAAGAAAAGACGGGTGACTGCAGTGATATCACTTACAGCTGTATAAAGCACCAGGTATCCATCAGCGCTGCACAACGGTGCAACAACTCAGTGCCGGCCACCCCGGCCCCTACCACCCCCGCCCCGGGCACCCGCCCTGCACGCGCCCACTGCCACCATCACCACCGCCTGCGGGACGTGCGCTCTGCGGCCTTTCACCCCCATCTCCACGGCCCCCGCTACCACCCCGCCCGCCTCCTCCGCGTGCTGACTGGGGCCTGTCACCCTCACCCCCACCACGTGCACCCCCCTGTCCTCCACCCCCATGATGTCGCCCGCCTCCATGGTGCCTCCCGCCCCCACGCCACCGCCGCCCGTGCTGCGTGGTGCCCAGTCGGGCATGCGCGCCTCACGTGCCCGCCCCTCTGGCCGCCCACCACGGTCTGGTACCTGTGGGCAGCACGTGTGAGATGAAATGATGGAGTGACGGAGCTTGTTGGCAGCTTGCTGAGGACAGGCTGCCGCCATGTGCACCTGTTGAATGAGCGCTGAGCTGCAGCCGCAGTAAACATGGCACAGCCCCAGCATACATCCTCCGCACTGGCATACTGTGCACAAGACGCTGCCCAAAGGCCTGGATGTGGTTGCATGCGTGTGGGTTCTGCACTGCTTCACTCCGCATGTACACCAAGCACGCTTGACGCACATGCACAATCATGTGCATGGGAGTTGGGCATGGACCCGTCACTACCTTTCCGATGATGATGCTCTTGATGGAGGCTGCATGTGATGCCGCGGCCGCCGACCCCGACACGGTGCGCTGCGCGATCACAGCTGCCACGTCACCCGGTGTTGCACGCCACACGTCGCCCACCTGTTGGCATGCAGGTGGGCACACCCCAGCATGTTGACCAGGACTGAGGGCCAGGCCACACATGTGCTCACGTGCATGCGAGCAGTTGCACAACCCAGGGCCAACATGTACATGGGCACATGGTGTGACCCCCACCAGGCCAACCTGTGCCGTGCCAGGGTGCCCCAACCCCACGAGCAGCCTCCTCATGTACTGCGACCCACCTGTACTGCCGGCTCGTCTGACAAGTCCCCCAGCAGTGCTGCCGCAGCCGCCTCTGCCTCGGCGAGCGTGGCCTGCTCTGACAGCCGGCTGGACCACAGGAATGACTGCATGCGGGATGCAAGCGACACATACACACATGCGATGGCTGGTGTAGGGGATCATGCCAGTACAAACACTGATGCACGCCACTGCCCCAGCGCCAAGGCATCCCCTCATGCCTCTGGGTGCCAAGGCAAGGAGGGTGATATGTGAGGAAGGAGGGATTGCAGTGCCTTCGGCGAGCCTCAAGCCTCATTCTCGAGGACATGTACACAAGGAAGGCGTATGTCAAGGAGGAGCCACAGCAGTGAGTCACGCACCTGCAGCGTGACCTTGAGCCGCTCCAGCAGCATGGCACGCCGCACCTTGTACTCCCCGCGCAGCACATCGCACACTTCGGCCAACAAGTCAGCCTGAGGCATGACCACGTGATGTGACAGAGCGCACATTATGCACTGGTAACACGCACGGTGCAACACAAGCCAGGGAGTGAAGCACCGCTCACTGTCGGCCCACAGGCGGGCAGCGATGTTCGGGCAAGCCATGCTAAGCACGATGAACCGCAGGTGTTGGACGATGCACACACCCACACCCAGGCACCACACACCTGCTCGCCCGTCAGATCCGCGCGCGACAAAAGCGGTTGGAAGAACCCGGGTGATAGCTGTGCAACCTTTGCGGCTGCTGACTCAGCACAGGCTGCCAGCACTGGTGCTGCCTGCGGCTTGCTGTGCTGGGGCTGTGTTGGGACAGGAACATCTAGCGTACGCGCGATGGTGCGCACACACCGCGACACTGCATCTGCGTCTGCACCAGTCGCAGCTGTTGTGCTGCCGACAGGCTGTGTGGATTGTTCCGATGGCGCAGGTGCTGCAGACACGGCAGCGGCAGCAGAGGCCGCTGCCGCTGCCTGCTGTGCTTTCTCTGCCTTGGCTTTGCTCATGCGGGATGCCTGCACCAAAGCCACCAGCAGCTCCAGAGACTCCAGGCGACTGCAGCCCTTTGTACTGCCTGCACTGGGATCCACTGCATTTGCTAAGCTGGCCAGCGCCTTGTCTAGTCGCCCCATCTGGGCGTCACGCTGACTGACGCATGTGGCCTTCAGAGCTTTGACTGCGCCCGCCACTTGGCTGCCACCACCTGCCGTGGAAAGGCGGGGATACATTGTGCATGTTTGCCCTCTGTCCATTGCAATTTTTTCATCCCATCAGCACGCTTCACACCGTCCCACACGCCCTCGTCACCAGCGCATCACAGCACAAGGAAGAAGCATGCTGAATCCAGCTTACACCTCCAATACAGGCACAGGCCCCTGCACAACAGCTGCTCAGCGCTGTGCACCTGTGAGGCTTGGTGCTGCCTGAAGCACTGCGTCCCCCAGCTGGACAACCATGGCCCTGAACGCCTCGCGTACATCCTTGGAATACAAATCAAACTCGGTCACACCATCCGCGATGCTGCACATGTGCACGCACATGCAGCTTGTATGCATGGTGAACCGTTGAGCAGCTGCTAATCTGAGCGTGGGTTAGTGTCGGTTGATGTATGGGCGATCTTTATGGCTGCACGCACCGCTCTGCGCACACCACCTAAACTCGACCCCGCTTGTTACTGTACCTCTGCATTTACTCCGCTGCCCCATGTCTCCGGGGCATCAGCAAGAAAAGCAGAGGTGTGCATATTGTGCATGCATGCATGCTTCAAGTTCCGTGCAGGATGTGTGGCATTGACGGCAGCAAACAGGGAACGCCTGCTGGGCGATGCATGAATGCTATCCCATGACCTGATGTGCAGCAAGAGATGCTGATAGAAAACTTGCCAGCCCAGCAAACACTCATCACCCGATCTGCATAAGCACATCACCACCCCTGGTACGCACCTCAGTACATCCAACCGCTCATGGAGGTCAGCCGCTCTTCCTGCCAGGTCCATTGCGTGAAAAAACCCTGGCAACTTGCGACGTCGCAGAACTACAGCAGAGCGCTTTGAAACATTATAGCGCTAGTGTGGATACTGAATGCCCGGCTGGCCTGAAAACCGCGTGTGAGAAATGAAATAACATAGCCTTTGCATGTGATGTGTGCATCCGAGTGTGTAGTCACAGCCGATTTCATGGGTAATTTGCAGAAACCATGACACGTAGTTTTGGCGATCTGGCCATGATCTGATTGGCAGCGTCTAGCGAGCAGCTGATCGCGAGTGGGCTGCCATGGTGAAGGTGAAGCTGAAGCGGCCCGTTGAAGTGCCCGCACCGATACAGGCGGTCATCAACTCGGTGCTGGCAGTGCCGCTGGACCGCATAGGGCAGGCGCTGGCAGGCTTTAAATGGACGTTTGACAAGGTGTGCGGGTTTGTTGCAGCATGGGCAGCACAGGTCTGCATGGCATGGGGACCATGGTTCCGGCCAGGGTTTGATATTTTACCACGATTATATATATTTAAAGCTGTGATGCGTGCTGTGCTTCCCTACGAGTGTGCAGGGCGATTATTACCAGTGGGTTGCGTTGTTTAACCGGATCGACGAGTTCTTTGAGGAGCACATCAAAACGCGCAAGGATCTGCAGCTCAAGTTTGAGCCAGGCCAGCCAGCTGACCCACCTTTCCCGGAGGAGAACTGCCTGGCCGTGCTGCGCACGACCTCCATCCTTCTGGAGAATTGCAGCAACAAGCATGTGTACGCTTCTTACGAGGTGTGTCTGGCGATCCCACCTGCCTTTGGTGCAGAACTCGCGACATACTTGCTGATGCGTGCATGCTGTGGGCCTGCTGTGCAGCACCTGGGCACCCTGCTGGCAGCACCGTCCCCGGCGGTCGTGGCAGCAGCTCTTCATGCATTGCTGTCGTTCCTAAAGCGGACGCACCACGCGAACATCCGGTGGCAAGGATACAAAGAGCTCAACCTGCGCCTGGCAGCATTGGCGCAAGGCTGGGGAGGCAGGGAAGAGGTTGGTAACTATTTTCGCTCCGCAACTGGCAACTTGGGAAATGGGAAGGGTGGGATCTGATCTGAGCACTCCCCATCATGCAGGGTTTGGAGCTGCTGGCATGCGTTGTAGAAGACAAGCAACCCCGTCAACAGGTATGGTGCATACCATTTCTGGGGCACACATGGAAACCCTTGTCATGCAGGGTTGCATGCGTGCATGTGTGCGGGATGTTCCGCGCCAAGTGCTCATGCACATGATGTCGACCCCCTTGACACAGGCACTGGGAAAGGTCACCACGCTGACATACGAGTTCTACAGGGATGATGCCACAGCAGCAGATGGGCTCGCAGGCAAGGTGTCCATAGTCGTCCCGCACCTGGATAAGGTGCAGGAGGGCGAGCTAGCCATTTTGGGGCAGCTGGTGGAACGCTTCAATGTGCCACAGCAGTTCAGGTGGGGTGGCTGGGCATGTGCGCACGGGCATGCATGCAGCACAAGGACAGCATGACACAGGGGTCTGGGAGGTGGTGGGCCACTGCTGGTGGTTCTGTCGATGGTGGCCATGCGCGGTCCATGCGAGGTGTGAGCAGAACACTGTGGGACACAAGGTTAAACACTTGCTTGTGCTCATGGTGGTGGTGGTGGACGCAGGTTCCAACTGCTGTGCGCTATCCGGCGTGCTCGTGGCTTTGGGACGCTGGCTGGCCGCCGGCACATTGTATCATGTCGCCTGATGGCGCTGATCGTGGCAGCGCAGTCTAGCCCCCCACCTGGTGCGCAGCATACGGGAAGGGCCACATACGCTCACGTGCTGCAGCATTGTCAATGGGAGGGAACTAAGGAATCCACCATCTAGTTTGCATGCACACAGATGGCCTGCTGCATATGGGCTGCAGGACTGTTACTCTGCCAGGGTCACATTATCTGAATGTTTTTCTGGTGCATCTTTGTGCACGCAGAGGATATGCAGGTGTTGTTTGGCTCAGACCCGGAGCTGGTGTTGGAGCTGGTGGCCCTGGTGAAAGCCGAGGGGCAGGTGCCTGATGCCCTGCGCGCGCTTGCAGTGCGGACGCTGGCGGTGCAGCTGTCTGACCGTACACGGCACAGTTCAGTGATCATCGCCGTCAATGGAGGTGCAGGCCAGGTGTGTGTTTGGGGTTGTGCAGTTGTGGGGCTTCCTTAGTAGCTGGGCCACCTGACCTCAGCCATCACGGCTCACTGCGACTCGCTGTTCACCCTGGTTGCGTTTGCTTGCATGCGGCTGCCGCAGGGTGCCGGCCTGCTGTCAGTGCTGCTGCACAGGAGCGTGTCCCTATTCATTGCATCAGGGGCGCCAGGGGCAGACCCATCCAACCCACCACCTGGTGCCAGCATCGACTTCATTGAGGCGTTGTTGGCGATGCTGGGCCCGCTAGTGCAGACAACAGCAGGCTGTCAGGCACTGGCCGATGCTGGTGTGATCCAGGCGCTGCTGCCGCTTCTGCAGGACTACTGGTGAGGAGACATTGGCACTGCAGCTTGGTGCAGGGGTGCCACACAGCTGCCAGTTAAGCTCAGTATGGCATGCATGGTCAGGGCTGGGGATGGCGCCAGACAGTCTGAATGGGTAGGGTGTGTCTTCAACCATTATATTGCTTTAAGTCCAAGGGTCACACCTTGGTACATGAGTCCTGTATGGCCAGCCGAACGTGCTGCATCTCCTGACCTCAGTTGCCCTGTGTTGAGTGCCATGCTGCAGCCCTGACCACCTAGGTGTGGTGGCGAGCTGTGTCAAGATCCTGGAGTCATACATGGACTTCAGCCAGTCTGCGTCTGCTGCTGTCCGGGATCTAGATGGCTTGGGTGCAATGATCGGCCGCCTGGCGCATGAGGTAAACTTGGGTGTGGCCAGGCCTCTGGGTGCCAGTTGGATGGTTGCACAGCTGTGTTGAGGGCATTCGAAGCTGGACCACGTGTCTGAAGCCCATGTTGTGTCCGGGAATTGTGCGCTGGCACATGATATGGGAATGGTGAATGATCTGATACGCTTGACGGTGCTGCTGCTCACAGGTTGGGATCAAGGCGGAGGGCCCCCAGAGTATGGCAACTGATGCCCCATCGGTGCCAGCCGCAGATGCAGCCCCTGCCAGTGCCGCAGCCACCGCCACTGCTCCTGCTGAGGCGGGCACATCGGCAGCAGGGGCTGCAGATGGCCAGGCCAAGGGCAGGTCAGCAGGGGATGCACAGCAGGTGTCATACCCACGCAAGGTCCTCATGAAGTTCCTGCTGCGCGCGATCGCCATCTCGTCGTACGCACCCTCGGGGCCTGCGCTGTCACGCCCCCAAGACTCCAGCAGTCAGCTGCTATACCGCTGCTTGCGTGCCATGTTTGAGCGCGCTGATGAGTTCGGGGGATCGCTGTTTGCGCTGGCAGCCAGCGTGGTGACAGACGTGGTGCATCACGACCCACTGTGTTACCGCGCTCTGGAAGAGGAAGGGCTGCCAGCGGCCTACATCGCGGCTGTCAAGGTGCGGCTTCCTGCATGCTTGGTGTCTTCTCATGCCTGTGCTTACATTCCTTTACCTGTGGTCTGCTGTGGTGTGTTGTTCCCAGCCCATGTAATGGCGTGCTTGACTTCTTGCATGCATTCTGCCTGCAGGCTGGTGTGCTGCCGTACAGCGAGGCCATCAACTGCATCGCAGGCACTATTGTTGCGCTCTGCTTGAACATGGGTGGGCTGGCGCGCGTGAAGGAGTCGCGTGTGTTGGAGGCTTACATCCCCATCTTCACAAACCGCAAGTGCGTGCAGAGGTTTCAATCTCGACTGCTGGATGGCCAGGGGTGCTCAGGACCATTGCAGGTCTACTGTGCACTCGCCATGTTTGCTGCAGGTGCTGCTGATGGCCCCTGGAAGGATAGCCATGTTGAGCTGTAACCTGCATCGCTACATGCCCTGGTCATGCCACATCACAGGTACAGCAAGGCTCTTGCTGGTGAGACACCTGCAATCCTGGGGCAGGGCATTGAGGAACTGTTTCGCTTTGTGCCCTCCCTGCGCGCGGACGGCATTGATGTGATCCTCAACATCTTTCGTGCCATCTGCATCATTGGTGGCGACCAAGAGGAGGCCACCAAGGCACGTGAAGCACTTGCTGCATGGAAGCTGCAGCAGGCAGAGAAGGCGGCAGCTGCATCCTCAGCTCCTGCTGCTGAGGTAGCAGCGGCTCCTGCAGTCAATCCTGCGACACCTGCAGCGGATGCACCTGCGCCCATGGAAACAGAGCAGCCAGCGGCAGCCGGAGATGCACAGGCGCCAGCTGCAGCAACCGGCGAGGGTGCAGCGACAAGCATGGAGGTGGTGAGCGACACACCTGCACAGACAGCCAGCGATGCACAAGCTGCAGCACCAGCAGCTGCCACTGCTGCCACCAGTGGGAGTGATGTGGAAATGGCTGCAGCCGGTGGGGAGGCGCCTGCAACGGCTGCTGCACAGGCAGCACCTGCAGCTGTTGCAGCACCAGCTGCTCCAGCAGCACCAGCAGAAGCGTCTGCTCCTCCATACGACTTCAGTGCTGTGTTTGAGGAGGTGGGCAAGCCTGAGGCAGAGGCACACCTGCCTGATGCCATCTCTCACACCACGCGTATGCTGGAGACCCTGCTTTCCAACTCAGAGACAGCCAGGATGTTTGTGGAGAAAGGTGGCCTGGATCTGCTCCTCAAGCTGCACGGGCTGCCCAAGCTCACGTACACATTTGGCTTCTCACAAGCGTCACATGCGTTGCTGGGGGTGTTCCGTGTGCTGGCCCCTGGGCATGCCCAGGTGTTGGCCAGCAAGATGCGCGACGCACTGTCAGCTGCAATCGACACGGCTATTGTGCGTGCAGAGGCGCTGGGTGAGGGAAACCAGTGCGTGCCAGCCCTGCCCAAGGCTACTCGTGAAGAGTACATCAAGTGCATCTCAGCAACGGCTGGTTTGATCGCGCTGGGCGCAGCAGTTGCGCGGAATGCGACGCAGATGCTACCGATGGTGGCTACAGGTCAGAGCCCTCTGCTGCCACGCATCGGCAAGTTGGAGCGGCTGCTGCTGGTGCAGGCAGCTCTCGCAGACGGATGGTCTCTCATCAGGGAGACATCTGAGAAGGCCACACCTGTCGAGACAAAAGGTGAGCAGGGTGATGAGTAGCGGTGGTCCTGTGGTGAGCCTGCACACCCTGCAGGGCATTAAAGTGATAGAGTTCCGTCGCACTTGGATGTCACGCCATAACAAGGTGATTTTGCAAGATCAGGCACTCACCATCGCCTGCACTGATTCACCTGGTTGCAGATGCCAAGAACGATGCCACGGTTGCTGCTGGTGCAGCAGGCACCAGCACTGCTGGCCAGAGCACAGGTGGCGCTCCCGCAGCTGGCGCTGGCACTGTGACCCCGGCCACCAATGCAGCAGATGCCGAGGGCATGATGGATGAGGGCATGGATGATGCCAACCCTATCCAGGTGAGGCCAAGGGCATGCCTGATTGCTATCCAGGTACAGTGAACAACAGACATGCGTGAAGCTCTGAACCACATTGGCCGAGCCACAGGACCCGGGTCCCCACCCACTTTACATTTTTGTTCATTCAATGGCTCTTTGCCGTGGATTTCAACCGTGTGCAGGAGGATGTGGGGACAGCCGCAGAAATGGAGGACGTTGTGGTTCCCCCCAGTGATGCAGCAGCTGGTGGGGCCGACGCTGCACGGTGAGCCTGTGCGCTTGTGCTGTACTTGGATGTCCAGAGAGTGCGCACGTCCTGATCAATCCATGCTTTGGCGGAGCTGGTGAACCGCGGCGCGGCAATCACATGCGGCCCTCTTGCATGCATCCTGACACGTGCCTTGCCCTGTCTGCTTGCAGCGCATCTGGCGGTGGTGCTGGCGACGCAGCGGGCAGTGCGCGCCCCGCAGCCGCTGCCCGCTCGGGGGGACGCAAGAAAACGCACGAGGAGCTGTCTGCAGACATCATTCACCACACCACCGTCATCATTCGCTCCTTCTACATCGCAGTCGCCAAGTCAATCCACACTCCTGCTCGCAGGTGTGGCTGTCTGTCATGGCTCGTGCTTGTTGTGTGACGCAGCTTTGCCTGAACATCATTACCACACGACATTGGCTGGTTTGTGATGGTGCTGATGCTGCCTATGCACCTCACACTGCACAGGCGTGAGGACCCAGCCCAGCCTGCGCCCAACCTTGGCATGCGCGCTGCTGCGCTGGCACTTGCCCTCCTCATGAAGGGCAACCTGGAGGTCACCATCCCGGATCATGCGCCCCCAGCAGCCTTGGAACACGGAGCATTAACTGGGCGTGACTGTGCGCTTAGTGTGGACAGAGAGAAGGCGGCCGCAGCGGCAGCAGGGGCAGCTGCGCCCGGCACCTCAGGGGCAACTGGTGGCGCAGCAGGGAGCAGCAACACGGCTGAGGCAGGGGCAGGCAGCACCAGTGGACCGGAGGCCATGGCAGAAGATGGGCTGTCCCCAGAAGCGACTGCTGCGGTCGCGCAGTACAGCGGCCTGCCGCTTGTGCGCATGGGCAACCACCTCAACCGCTTGGCAGAAGAGGTGTACATGGTCCTGTTTGATGTGCGCCGCCGCTCATGCCATGCCCTCATCCTGAACTACTTTGTCGCAGTGGGGGGCCTGGATGCGCTAGCCGCGCGCTTTTCAGATGCAGTTGATGCGCTTTGGGCAGCCATGGACATGTCGTCCGCTGGCACGCCAGCAGCTGTTGGCACAGCTGCAGCGCCTGCAGCTTCTGCCCCTCCACCTGCAGGCGCAGACACCGTCATGTCAGACGCAAATGCAGCAGCAGCTCCGGCTGTGGCGGCTGCGGCGGCTGCGGCCAGCGCTGCAGCGGCCGGTGCGGCTGGGACTGCAGTCGTAGCAGCAGGTCCAGCCACACCTGCAGCCCCTACAACTTCATCCGGCCATACCAGCAAGCGCCACCCCAAGGTGCTGGCAGAAAAGGCGATGCAGACATTCCTCTCAGCGTACGAGCTCATGTCATCCGCCACCCTCATATTCTCCGCCTCGCATGCACAGCACATGCTGACTGCTGCGCTGCCGCCGTCTGCCGGCGCAGCAGCTGCCGCTCAGCTGAGGGACCCAGTGGCAGTCATGCGCGCAGTCCAATCCTCCATTGTCGGCGCAGTTGCACCTGTGTGGCGGAGCCAACGGCTTGCACAGAGCCCACCAGCCATCATGGCCCAGGTTGTGAGCGTGCTCAACTCATGTGCTGAGGGCACCGCCGCCGCGGCTGCACATCTGTTGCGCAGCAGCGCACGCACTGGTGGAGGTGGTGCTGGGGCCCCTGGCCGGGGCGCGTTCCAGCCAGACCCTGCGATGGTGAATATGATGGTGGACATGGGCTTCTCACAGGCGCGTGCTGAGCTGGCCCTGCGCCGTGTGGGTGTGAACAACATCGAGGCAGCAATGGAGTGGCTGCTGGTGCACCCTGAGGAGCCGGCGGCTGCAGGGGCAGGTGGCGCGGCAGGGGGGGCTGCTGCGGGCAGCACTGCAGCGGCAGGTGGTGCGGCCGCTGGCGGTGCTGCTGAAGCTGCACCCCGCTCAGAAGATGACGAGTTTGCTGATGCGCTGGCAGCGTCTTTGGAGGCCATTGGGCTCAGCGCAGACCAGCTACAGGCACCTGCCGGGGCTACAGCAGCTGCACCCGCCCCAGCGGCAGGTGCCAGCGAGACCACTGCCGCTTCAGATGCAGCAGCTGACGCGTCAGCTGCTGCTGCCCCAGCCTCAAGCGCAGCTGCAGGTGCGGCTGGGGCTGCGCCTGCACCACCCCCTCAGCCATCCGCAGCAGCCAGCCTGCTGGGCATCACTGCCATGGTGGAGGGGGCCATGGCCATCCTGTCGCGCTCGTCCTCCTCCTCCTCGGCCTTCTCCATGGCCGACTTGCTGTACACGCTGGCAGTCAAGGAGAAGGAGGAGGGGCGGGAAGGCGGTGCTGTGGTGGCGGCTCTCATGGACCTGTACAGGTGCGCTGAGATGGTGGTGGGTTACAACTGATGTGCCAGAGATGGCCCGCTGACAATGGGCATGCAGAGCATGTGCGTGATGATCTGCATCACTGCGCACGAAAAGTCACAGCTAAACAGATGTGTTGCGTGGCATGATGCTTGCAGGGGCAAGGCGGGCACTAGCCCAGCTGAGTACGCGCGCAACCCTGCCAACGCTGACACACTGCTGTCAGCATCGCGCCTGCTGCTCATTGTCCTCACACGCGACCAGCCATCACGCGAGGTGGCTGTGAACCTGGTACGTACACCATGCTTGGTTGGGTCCCAGGTGTGGCGCATGCAGCCGGCGGCGTTATGGCGGCATACCCAAGTGCACGGCAAAGAAGCACCTGTTGCATGGCACCAGCTCATGTTTGTGGCAGGCGCGAAGACGTTTTGGGTGTCTCTGCTGTATCACAGGGACTCATCCCAAGCACATTGGAGATGCTGGAGGCTTGGCTGGAGGGCTACAATGCGGCTGCCAAGGCCCTGCCGCCCACTGCTGACGCCAAGGAGGCTGCAGCTGCCCTGCAGATGCCCGTGTGGGTGGAGGCAGCTCTCCTGCTGCTAGACCTTGCTGCCAACACAGGTGTGCGCAAGCCTAAGACCGATGGCGCAGCCACCGCTGCACCTGGGGCCAGCACAGCAGCCCCAGCAGCTGGTAGCTCAGGCACCGCAGCACCTGCAGCTGCTGATGATGCTACACCAGCCGGGACCTCTGCTGCAGGTGCACAGCCCGCAGCTGGCACGCCTGCCGCTGCTGGTGCGAGCAATGCAGCAGCTGATGCAGCAGGTGCAGCGGCGAACACCACTGCTGCACCTGCAACTGGAGGCGCAGCAGCTGGGCCCAGCACCAGCACACCCTCCAAAGAAGCCAGTGATGAGGATAAGCTGGCGGCTGCCCTCCAGGCTGCGCTGGCTGAGACGCACAAGAACTGGCGGCCATGCGGGATGCTGGGCGATGCAGAGCAGAAGCACGCGCTGACCGTGGTGGTGGGTGTGCTGCGCGCGCTGCACGCGCATGCGGACAAGTGGGCACCCACGGTGGAAGCGCTGCTGGCGGCCACGCAGGCAGCGGGGGCTGCGCCCAGCCCGACGTCCATGATGCAGGCATGCCTCACGCTGCTCGCGCGCCTGACCAAGGCGCACGACAACGCACAGGCAGCACTGGGTATGGGCGTGCACAAGCTGCTGCTGTCACTGCCCTCTGCCTGCCTCGCGCCCAGCTTTGCGGCTGTGGAGGGGCATGTGGTGGCCGTACTGCGCCACATGGCGGAGGACGCAGCAACGCTGGGCTCCTGGATGGAGTCGGAGATCCGTGCGTACTTTGCCTCCCGTGCAAGGTGGGTGCAAGTGTGCGGTTCTGTTATCTTGCGGCTGACAGCTCAGCTTGAGTTCAAGGAAGGACTGCAGCGGTCAACACTTGGGCTGCACATGGCAGCGCATCATGCAGTATACATGCTGCAGTACACTACAAGGCAATGCAATGCAATGCAGTACAATACAGTCCCGTCTTGTATTCATACATGCAAAACGAAAAGAAAACGAAAGGATGTGCTTACTCAACATGCAAATTTTGGCATTTTGTGCGACAGGCCGCGCATGTTTGAGATGTCGCGCGATGCACGCACCGCTGGTCGTTCATCACCCTTGTCATCCTTCATCACCAGCCTCTCACGTGTGCTGTTACGTGAGCCGACAGTGTTCTTGGAGGCGGTGGCTCGCTGCTGCACACTGGAGGTAAGCAGCATACCTGCGCATACTTGGCAGGGTCGAGTTTGCAGGGCGAAGTCAAATCGTAGTTTACAACCCCGCAACTTTGGCTGGTTAATTGTAGAATTACCCTAGAGCTATCCTTAGCTTACTGTGACGCCACTCATCGATGTGCATGTGAACGACTTGCTGTATGTCAATCACGATTGTGTGCAGACCATGGGTGGCGAGCGCCTCCTCAGGCTGCGCAGCACGAACGAGCACAGCACCGCAGACGCCGCCGCCGCACGCAGCTCTGGGGACGGCGCGCCTGCCGGTGTCGCTGTGACCGCGCCTGTGGATGCACCCGCTGCCACGCCTGCGCCTGCTGCTGGCAAGGCAGGCACGTCCAAGGCACCAGGCACTGCAGGGCCCAAGGGCGAGAAGGACAGCAAGGCGGCAGCTGGGAAGAAGGTGGTGCCGGCGTCCTTTGTGGAGGTGGTGGATGCGCTGATCGAGGTGGTCATGGCAGGCCATGCAAGCATTGGCGCAGCAAAGGATACAGGCAGCAGCAAGACGTCTGCTGCTGGCAAGGCGCCGGCAGCCATGGACCTGGACACTGCATCACCTGGTGCCAAGGACCAAGGAGCACCTGTGACATCAGATGCAGCACCAGGCACGGCAGCTGCAGCTGGTGCTGCACAGAAGCTGCTGGAAGCTCTGAAGACGCCAGAGGGTGTGCTGCAGCACCTGTGCTCATACCCCGCGGCGCAGGCAGCGCAGGCCATGGCACTCAAGTGCCTCACTGATTTTGTGCTGCTGTTCAGCCCCACTGTAAGCCTGCTGCTGAAGCGGGACAGCGAGCTGTGGGCCAAGGAGCATCACGCGGCCGTACCGCCCAAGACACCTGCACCGCCCACCACAGCCCTCAAGCCGCATGCTGGCAAGGACAGGGAACGTGACAAGGGTGAGAAGGACACCCCTGCCACGGGGCGGGGCAGCCACAAGGGGGCAGCGCCTGCAGCTGCCACGCCCGCGGCAGGTGCTGGCAGGGACAAAGATGCCAAGGAGTCCAGGGATAAGGACACCAAGGACAAGGATGGCGCAGGCAAAGAGAAGGATGCAGCAGCAGCTGCTGCAGCTGCCCCTGTACCCATCTCCAAGGCAGGCGCCTTGCTCAAGGTGCTCATGCATGTGCACCTCCTCTCAGAGGATGCTCCACTGGTCACAGCCGGCATTGCCGAGCGCGCGGCGCAGCTGCTGCAGGCCATCTGCATCCGCTCAGTGGAGGGCCGGCGGCGTGTGGTTGGCGAGCTGTCTGCGACGCTGCTCATTGGCATGCCCAACGCCAGCACAGCACCCACCAGCAACACCCCCAGCCACGCCGTGCCTGCAGCTGCAGCTGGGGGTGCAAGCCCAGGCAGCCACAATGCGCGGGACCGGTCCAGCAGTCCACCTGTTGTGGTCCCTGAGCTGGATGCCACTGAAGTGGCGCTTGCCCTGGCACCTGCCAGCGGCGTGGCCGGCGCATATGTGGCACAGCCAGGGCGGCCCGCCCCTGCCAAAGTCCGTGCATTTGTTGCCCTGATTGGGTCGCTGCTCGCAAGTGCAGCTGCTCAGAGCGCCGCGGCTGTGGACCCGCGCCGCACCTCCGTGCCTGGTGCCAGCAGCCAGTTGTCCGCAGACATGGTCCGCGTGATGCGTGAGCTTGGCGCCGTGCGCGCTTTGGCTGCTGCGCTGCGTCAGGTCAACCCGGAACACCCGCAGGCAGCAAAGTCCTTGGGTTCCATCCTCAAGCCGCTGGAGATGCTCACACGCAACCTGCCTGCCTGGGCTCTCAAAAAGTCCAAGCAGAGCGGTGCTGGTGCTCCCGCCACCCCTGCAGCTGCTGCCCGCCCTGGTGTTGCTGGCACCGCAGAGGGCGCGGCAGGCTCATCTGCTGCCATGCCTGCGGCCGCTGGGCAGTCCGCTGCCGCTGGCGCTGGGCCGAGCAGGCCTGCGGGCGAGGGTGCGGCAGGTGTGCAGGTACAGGACACCCCTATGGGCGATGGCGCGCGCGTGGAGGCAGGGCCTGCTGCCATCGCTGCTGCTGCTGCCGCGCTCCGCAGTACTGAGGAAGCAGGTGCAGCCGGAGGAGGCACGATGTCCGCGCTACTGCAGGATGTGGACGCGCTCATTGATGCGGCCATGGCTGAGCTGCCCGAGGGCGACGATGATGAGAGCGACAGCGAAGGCAGCGAGGATGATGAGGATGATGACATGGTGAGGGGCTGGGCCTGGGCCCACTGCATGGGATGTGCGTTGCTGTGGTGCATCTGCTCCCAGTGCCGCTGGTGCAGTTTGAGTGTTCCATGAAGGTCTAGCGCGTGAAGGTCAAGGCTATTGTTGCTTGTTATGCGAGTCTTGGATTGAGGATGCTGCCCTGCTGCCTCCTCCTTGCCAGGACGACATGGACGGTGATGAGGGGGACCACGGGGACGAGGATGACCCCTTGGCAGCTGGCATGGCCATTGAGCTCCCAGGCGGTGGCATGATGCAGATCATGGAGGGCGGCTCCAGCGACAGCGACGACGAGGACTTGGGCTCCGAGTCGGAGGACCACGCTCCTGCTGGTGCGCGTGGGCAACTGTTGGGTGTGTATCGGGCATGTGTTGCTTCTCAAAGCTGTAGCACACACAACAGTGATTATGTGGGATGTGAAGTTGACCGGGACGTGGGACATACCATTGCCCACACCCACCCCAGCCCCATGAGGCCCACTTGCTGTGGTTTGTTTGCTGGCACAGGCGGGTCCAGCCATGATGGCAGCGTGGGCGAGGGCGATGATGGTGATCATGTGCATGAAGAGGCTGATGAGGAGGCGCACGGTGACATTGCCACAGACGATGAGCTGCTGGGCACAGACGATGGTGATGATGACGAGCACGATGAGCACATCAGGTAGATTACACAGCGTGGCGTGTTTTTGTGCATGGACCTGTGCAAGGGGAGCAAGTCGATGGACACTTCAGTGGTAGCCACAGTATGGCCGACCTGCTTCCAGCGCGCAAATGATATGACATGCACCATTTAATCCATGCCACCAGTGGTTGATGCAGAGTTGGCATTGTTTCTCTGTTCCCGACCCCCAATTGCAGCGACGGCGATGGCATGATGCACGATGACCATGATGACCATGAGCACGGCCACGACCCTCATGATGTTGTCCTCGATGATGATGGCCAAGAGCACGATCATGACGAGGACGATCAGGATGGGGTGGGTGGGATGGACTGTCATGCCTGCTAGGAATAGACTTGTGCTTCTGCCGCTGCCGGAGTATCATGGTTGTTGCTGGCAGGAAGAAATGCTTGACGAGGATGTCATCAAGTATGATGTGCCAGTTGGTGCCACCCACTGTCACTCTTTGTGCTGTTGACTTTCTGGCAGGTTGGGGATGACGATGAGGATGTGCAGGTTGGTGGCGGCGGGCATGGCCAGTATGGCATGGACGACGGCATGCCTGGCATGGATGGTACGTTGCTCGCGCTGCAGCCTGCTGCCTCCGTGCTCCACTGCTCAAATGCGGGAGCCTGTGCGCGATGCCCATGTTGCAGCTGAGAATGTGACGCTTGCATACAAGCACGTTCTTGCTCATTCATTACGGCATGCGCTGCAGATGAGGATGACATGCCCAACGGTGGTGGCGAAGGGGCAGAGGTGGTGGAGGATGACGAGGGGTCAGACATGGACGAGGATGAGGACGAGGACATGCTCGATGCAGGTGCGGACAAAGTCAAGGACCTTGTATCAACTACATGTGATGTTGTTATCGTTGACGCTGATACCGTTCCTGGGGTGCTCATGATGTCTGCGCATTGAGCATCTGCTTACGCTGCCCAGACGCCATCAAAAGGGAGGCAGCAGGATGCCTGACGATGTGGCCTGTATGGCTCAATGCCTGCAGGTGCTGCCTTTACTGGCCGCATGCCGCGTGCGGCAATGCTCACGCGAGAACTGCGCACCGGCTCTGGCATTGATGCACCTGGTGGTGTGGACCCTGAGCTGGTTGCCCCTGGGTTCGGCCTTGCCCTGGAGCTTTCAGCTGATTATGTCCAGGGCGTGATGCCCACGCTCACTCGGCTGCTGGGGGACAACATTGGCGGCCTGCTAGGCGCGGCCCGGCGCAACCTGGGCGCAGCTGGTGCAGGCGCGCGTGTGCGCATTATCGCGCGCGACCCCACTGGCCGGCAAGTGGCACTGGACCAGAGCGCACTGCTTGGCCCTTACGCCTCCCTTATGGCGGGTGGGGCATCTGCCAGCACTGGTACCATCCCACCCCCTGCGCAGCACCGCCTGCTGGCCCGCCCCCCGGCTGCTGCGCCTGCTGGGGCGGGCACAGCTGGGACTAATGCAGCTGCCGCGCATAACACAATGCTGTTGCGCGCCGACATCGCCACAGAGGGCGACCTGCTGCTGCTGAATAATATGGGCGGGGGGATGCGGGCGGGGGGCCGTACGGGCATCCCGTTTGATGCTCTGCTGGGTGCACTCAACGGCATAGGCGGTGGTGGCCACCGCGCGATGGACCCCGCACGCATCCTTGCACGTGCCCTTCAAGCCACGCACAGCACACAGCAGCTGACCGACATGATGGGCCAGCTGGACATGCTCATCGGCGTGGCGCCCCCTGGTGGGGGCCGTGTTGCGGACCACTGGACGGATGTCTTAGCTGGCGGGCCTGGCGCAGGTGGTGCGGCCCGTGGCGCGGCTGCTGGGGCAGCTGCTGGGGACGAGACAATGCTCGACACACGCCAGTTTGAGCAGACATTGGCCAACATGCTGGGGCAAGCCAACCGGGGCGGTGCAGCAGGCGCCGGTGCTGCTGGTGCAGCAATGCTGGATGCGGCAGATCGTGCGCTGCTGGATGCCCTGGACGCAGCAGGCTTGGATCCATCAGGTGCTGCGCTGCGAGGCCGCACCCCAGCCCCAGCACAAGGCCGCGGTCCTGCGCCTGCACGTGCTGCTGCTCGTGGCACAGCTGCGGGCAATGAAGGTGGTAGTGATGCGGCTGCTGCACCGGCTGCTGCGGCACAAGCATCTGCTCCAGCTGCCGCAGCCCCTGATGCTGCCCAGGGAGGCAGCACACCCCCAGCCAGCACATCTGCTCAGCCCGCATCTGAGGTTGCTGCCCCTGCAGCACCAGCAGCTGGCCTGAGTCACACTGCAGCAACGGTGGCACCCGGTGCAGGTGCAGAGGCGGGAGCCCAGCCGGGCAGCAGCCAGCCACCAGCATCAACACCAGCACCCGAGCGCGGCTCAGGCGGAGGTGCTCCAGGTAGCGTGGACTGGCTTCGGGATGCCATGGCACAGGTGTTTGGGAATCTGGATGAACCGGCCCCTCTGGCCACCCTCTTGCGGCCGCCACCTGCACCCACTGCATCCACGCCTGCCCCTGCCCCAGCCGCACCGACACAAGCAGCCGCAGCGGCAGGCCCTGCTGCAACACCAGCAGCTGCGATGGCCAACAGCCTGGCTGCAGCCCTTGGGGATGCGTTGCAGCAGGCGCTCTCAGCAACAGGCACAGTCACCACCCCTGCGCCCACACTTGCAGCACCTGGTGCGACACTGGCAGCTGCAGCTGCTGCCACTGCACCAGCACCACAGCCTGCACCCAGCACACAGCAGCCAGCTGCTCCAGAAGCCGCTGCAGTGGCACATGATGCAGCCACTCCCACACCCATGGAGGCAGAGGGGCCAGGGGCACCTGATGCTGAGGAGGCAGAGCCCATGTCCACCACAGAACAAGCCATGTCAGACCCGATGAGTGCAGATGCACCCACCACAGCTGCTGGTGGTGGCTCAATAGCTGCCGGCGGGCCTCGGCCCAGTGACGTAGCAGACAGCGCGCCTGCGGTGGCAGCTGCAGCAGCAGGAGCGGGCGCAGGGCCTGAGCTGGACCCAGCCCTGCAACGTGCGGCTGCGGCAGCAGGCATCGACCTTGCTTTCCTGGCCGCCCTGCCAGAGGAGTTGCGTGAGGAGGTGCTGGCCATGCATGGGGCCACCATCCAGGCGGAGCCTCCACCTGCACCGGCCCCTGCAGCTGACGCACCTACTGCAGCTGCGGGCGCTGCACCAGCCTCTGCTGCTGCACCAGGTGCAGCAGGGGCAGACGGGGAGGATGAGGATGCGGAGCCCCTGGATCCTGAGTTCCTGGCCGCTCTGCCTCCAGACATCAGGCAGGAGGTGCTGGCGCAGCAGCGCATGGAGCGCAGGCGGCGCCAGGCCCAGCGCGAGGCTCAGCGTGTGCGCGAACAGCAAGCAGCTGCAGCAGCTGCGGCCGCTGCGGCAGCGCCTGCTGCTGGTGAGGCAGCTCCCGCTGCTGCTGCAGCCACAGGGGAGGACGCAGCAGCTGAGGGTGCAGCTGCCCCAGCACCAGCAGCAGCTGCGGCAGGGCCATCTGCTCCTGCAGCTGCGCCAGCAGCGCCAGCAGCAGGCCCAGCGCCGGACATGGACCTTGCTTCCCTGCTCGCCACCTTCCCTCCAGATGTCCGCGAGGACGTGCTCATGACAGCAGATGACGCATTGCTGCAGACGCTGCCCCCAGCCATCCTGGCAGAGGCACAAGCGCTGCGCGCACGCTACCGCGCAGCTACATTCCAGCCAGAGCCTGTGCTGCCACCACCTGCAGCCGCAGCACTGCGCGCTGGCATGCCGGGTGGGCGTGGCGGGGCAGGTGGGCGTGGGCCAGGCGGCCGTGGCAATGGGGCCGCTGCTGCAAACACAGCCCTCCAGGCAGCACAGCGGCAGGCGCTCGCTCATCGACGCGCACAGCAGGAACAGGACGACCGCGCCATTGCCGCGCTGCCGCCTCTCCTGGAGCAGCCGGATTTGGCAGCCCTGGTCCGCTTGAATCGTGCGGTTCACCCAGGTGTGCGCGCAGCCCTGCAGCGCGTGTTTCTGAACCTGACTGCGCATGCACCCACACGGGAGCAGCTGCTGCGCATGACAATGGGCACGGTGCGATCTCTTTGCGAGGCAGCAGAGGAGGGCAAAGCTGCAGCTGCCAGCACCAGCCGCATGGAGGCTGAGACACCCGGTGCAAGCGCAGCAAGCCCCAGCAGTCTGCAGGATGTGCTTGCATCACCTCCTGGCAGCCCTGGTGCAGCGAGTGCACCTGCTGCGGCTGCTTCTGGTGGGGCAGGTGCTGCCGATGCTGATGCTGCCTTGTCATCGTTCACAGCGGGGCCCTTTGAGCTGCGCCAAATGGTGGACACCCTGACATACCTGACCAAGCACTCCACACAGGTGGCGCGCATGCTGCTGATGCTGCGTGTGCCGCCCTACACACTTTCGGCTGCTGATGCCAGTGGTGCGGCCGCTGAAGTGGGCCCCTCAAGCAGCACTGCTGCTGAGAGGGAGCCCTCCAGCCTGGAGGTGCTGCTGGGCAGCTTGGGGCAGCCCCTGTGCCAGCGCAGCTATGTCACCATGGAGATGATGCTGGTCATGATTGAGGTGGAGCTCAAGGCCGCGGCCGCGTACCTGACCGAGCTCAACACACTGTTGCAGGTGGAGTCAGAGGGGGCAAAGAAGGTGGCAGATGCCGCCGCAGCACCCAAGCCGGCCGGTGAGGGTGCTTCAGCCACTGCCATGGAGATGGAGGCAGCAGCACCAGCAGCCGGGGCTGGCCCAAGCAGCGGGGCTGCACCAGCAGCTCAGGCTGGCACCAATGCAGCCGCAGGGGCAGCTGCAGCGGCTGAGACCTCAGCCGCTGCAGCTAGCACACCTCCTGCACCCACAGCAACGCCTCCGGCAGCGTCAGAGGCTGCAGCCAAGTATGCTGCGCAGCTGGAGCAGGTGCGCAGGGCGTTAGGTGGGCTGCCGGAACCGCTGGTCCGTCGCACCACAGCGCTGCTGTCCCAGCCCTGCCTGTCAGACACGTCATACACGCGTGTGGGCCATGTGGTGCGGCTGCTTGCTGACGTGGCGCCTGTGCACCTGCCCCACATGCTGGCGGAGATCACGCTGGGGGTGGCAAATTTGGGCGAGAGGTTGGTGGGCCTCATGACCATGGTCACTCCTGAGGGTCCTGTTGATCTGCTGGACTCGGATGCTGGTTTACTGGGCCCAATCGCATCGTATGGCGCCATGGTGCTGCGCATGCTGAGCGTGCTCCAGGCGTTCCGCAAGGCGCAGCAGGCGCAGCAGGCGTCGGAGACAGCAGCTGCCGCAGGTGAGGCTGCAGGTGCAGAGGGTGCTGGTCCCAGCACGTCAGGGGCTGCCGCGGCCACTGGCCCCAGCAACATGGCCGTGGATGCATCGCCCGCCAGGGCCGCTGATGCAGGGGCAGCCGGAGGTGCGGGCAGCAGCACTGACGCTGCATCCCCCTTTGCTGCTGCTGCGGCCCCCAGCACTGGGGCGCCCAGCAGCAGCACCACCGCGCCTGATGGCACGCCCACCAGCCTCGCAGCCCCTGCATGCGTGGACGCACTGCAGGCAGCCATTGACAAGGTGGCAGCAGCTCTTGAGCCCCTGTGGCGCGCCCTCAGCTCCCTCATGTCCGACATTGAGGAGCATCTCAAGGGGCAAGGCAACGGCGGGGCGGGCGCGGCCGGTGCCGCGGATGCCGCAGCAGACGGTGCAGGTGCGGACGGCAGCACAGCCGCACGGCGGCTGCCGCCAGGCGCGCAGCAGGTGCTGCCGCTGGTGGAGTCGTTCTTCATGGTGTACACCCTTCTGGGTGCCGTGCCACCTGCACCTGCAGCGTCTGTGGCACACGCACCCAGTGCAGCCACCGACCTGGTGCATGGCCACTCCCTGGACCCGGCCACCATGGCGGCCATTGTGGCGGGCTCCCAGCAGGACGGTGCACCAGCACCTGCGACGGCGCAGCAGGCGTCCGCCAGCCAGCTGGTGATGCAGCCCAGCAGTCAGCTGGGTGGTGCTCCAGCGGGTGTACTGCCTGTGCATGACGAGAAGCACGCGACGTTCACCAAGTGCGTGGCTGCTGCACTCAACTGCGCAGTTGAATTGACCAGAGCCAGATGCAACGGGCCCCTGGCACTGGCTTGTGCGTGTCAGCAGTGTGCGCAACGAGATCCTACATGCGCTGGCTCTGTGTGTGCATGGGGCCTGCGGTTATGGTACTGACACACAGTGTTGCCGGGGTGTGCGCGTGGCACATGCTGCAGGTTTGCTGAACGGCACCGCCGGCTGCTCAATGCGTACGTGCGCCGCTCCCCTGCGCTGCTGGAGGGCTCCATGGCTTCCCTGCTGCGTGCCGCCAAGCTCATCGAGTTTGACAACAAGCGGGTGCGTGGGGGCACTTGCTGCCTTGGTCCCGTTGGTGCTGCATGCACTGATCACAGTACTAGGCATGGGCACCTGGAGTGGTCTGCACTGCATCATGGGTAGCCATTGCATGCTCATCAACGGGTGGCGTGTGCCTCAACTCGCTCCCTGGAAACTGCACTTTTGCACGTGCCACAACCCTCTCTCGCAGCCTCAACTGTGTGCACCTTGTACTGCCTGCCTGCAGTCGTACTTCCGTACCAAGGTGCGGCAGTACGACGATTCAGTCGGCGGCGGCCGGCCGTACGGCACGCTGCGCATCGCGGTGCGGCGAGAGCACGTGTTTGAGGACTCGTTCCACCAGCTGCGGTCGCGCACGCCAGAGGAGATGCGGCTGAAGCTGAGCGTGACGTTCCAGGTGCGTGTGTGCTGTGGTGTGCATGAAGCTGTGTGGTGTTCGTCTGCTCCTGTTGCGTGCGCCATGGCAGTCCCGTGTTGTGCCGCATGGTGTCATATCAGACGCATCAGCTGGAAGCGCTTCCATCTGCTGTTGTGAAGCTCTGCTGGCAACAGACGCTCGGCCGTGCTGATGGGCCTTCCCGAGCTCCTGCACCAGCGGCTGGGGTCTTGTGGCACGTGTATCTCACGTGTGCTGCTGTGGGTCACGTGGCCTGCCTGCTGCTGCCAACGCGCTGCAGGGCGAGGAAGGCATTGACGCAGGCGGTGTGTCGCGTGAGTGGTACATGGTCATGGCGCGTGAGATCTTCAACCCCAACCTGGCGCTCTTCGTCCAGGTGGGTGGGCCATGCGCGTGTGCATTGCCACGCGTCAGGCAGCATGAGCTGGGTGGGGATGCTTGTGCTGCAGGTTGGTGGCCCGCTGCTGGCCTGCCCTTGCGCCATGCCTGCTGCAGCGCACTCATGAGCCCCGGCGGCATCCAGCGCACCATGACAGCGGTATCTGTCGACATGCGGCTGTGCGTTCTTGTGCAGGTGCCTGAGGGCGGCTCCACGTTCCAGCCCAACCCCAACAGCGTGGTGCAGAGCGACCGCGGCGTCAACCACCTGGACTACTTCCGCTTTGTGGGCCGCATCGTGGGCAAGGTGGGGGGCTGTGATGTCGGGAGGCATAAAGATGTGGCTGTGTGTCAGCCCTGTCTCCCAAGGAGGGGATGTGGCGCTGTGATACTCTGATACAACAACGATACTCTGAAAATGGGGCGGCTGTCCAGGCGGGGGGGGGGGGGGTCACTGTGAAAGTGGTATGGATGGTCCACTGCACACCCTGATTGGATGAGCTGATGCGTGGCCAGGTTGCACAAACGCTGCACCTGGCACTTGTGGGCTGCTAGGGTTGAGGGGTTTATAGGTATGCAGGTTTGCTGTTGTCCTCCACCTTCCAGCCCTGCTTCACGATCCGCGCGTGCCCCACCCTTCCCCGCCCCCACCACAGGCGCTGCATGATGGGCAGCTGATTGATGCCTACTTCACGCGCTCCTTCTACAAGCACATGCTGGGGCAGGCGCTGACGTATGAGGACATTGAGGGCGTGGACCCAGGGTATTACAAGAACCTGGTGTGGATGCTGCAGGTGAGGTAGCAGCTCTGACGCTGTCAGCTGGTCGCCTGGAC
Organism: Haematococcus sp. NG2; assembly: GCA_004335575.1. NCBI lineage: Eukaryota > Viridiplantae > Chlorophyta > Chlorophyceae > Chlamydomonadales > Haematococcaceae > Haematococcus > Haematococcus sp. NG2. The sequence continues at coordinate 691,148 of QAXD01000014.1, read as the reverse complement.
AGACTTGGGGGGGGGGGGGCCTTGAAGGATGGATTCTAAGAAGGCAGCACAGGGTGCGCAATACATGCGCGTGACTGTGCGGTACCTGTGTGCTCTGTTGTGCCTACGGTAGGCCCCGACATACTTGGCCCTGTCCTTGCCCAGTCCCCCATCTCCTGTCACCACGCTCTGACATATACACCGCGCCTCTGCCCCTGCCCCTCAGAATGACATCACCGACGTGCTCGACCTCACGTTCACCGCCGAGTCGGACTTCTTCGGGCGGAAGGAGATCATCGAGCTGGTGCCAGGAGGCAAGGAGCTGCGCGTGACGGAGGCCAACAAGCGCGTGTACGTCGACCTCATTGCGCGGCACCGCATGACCACGTCCATCCGCGCACAGATCGCAGCGTTCCTGGAGGGCTTCTGGGAGCTGGTGCCACGGTGAGGCGGGCTGCTGGGGGCCCGTGGTGGCGTGATGCCTGATGTGGGCTTGTGCCATGCAGCAGCGCGCTGGTGTGGCACGCAACATGGAGGTGTTTGCCTGGTCTCAGCGGGGCCTCCCTGCGGCAACATATCACCCAGTTGTTCAGGCACGATGTGTCACGCCCGTCCGCTCACTTGCGCTGCTGTGCTGCGCACCCTGCAGCCATCTCATCTCCATCTTCAACGACCATGAGCTGGAGCTGCTCATCAGCGGGCTGCCTGATATCGATGTGGGTGACCTGCGCGCCAACACCGAGTACCACGGCTATGCGCCCGCCACGCCTGTTGTGCGCTGGTTCTGGGAGGTGGGTACTGGTGCATGGGAGGGGGGCGAGTATCCTCTGTGCGTGCGTGTGGGCACGCGTTGTTGTTGGGGCGGGGGGGGGACCTACTAAGTCATGTCCACACCAGCACAACAGTGTTGTTCCTGACTTAGCTTCGGCCTCAGTATTCAAGTCGTGGGTGGGTCATCCTGCTGAGCTGCGCACCTTGCTCTGGGCTTTGCTGCCGTGGCCGCACAGGTGGTGTCTGAGATGGACAAGGAGACACTGGCACAGCTGCTGCAGTTTGTGACGGGCACGTCCAAGGTGCCGCTGGAGGGCTTCAAGGCACTGCAGGGCATTGGTGGCCCCCAGAAGTTCCAGATCCACAAGGTGCGCGTGCATGTGCGCGGCTGTGAGCACAGCGTGTGGCTGCGGCATGCTGTGGTGGCATCATGCTGCACTGTTGGCGTGCGTGGCATCAAGCAGTAGCCCCCCATCATGGACATATGCAGCTGCCGCAGCCCTGCTGCATGACCCCTTGTTGGTTTGACAAACCGGCAAGGGGCTGAGCAAGTATGGGCTGCCCCGCCTGCTCTCACAACCCAACAGCATTCTCTTGCCCATGCCTGACTTGTGGCCGCCTGCACACTGGCGACTGCAGGCATATGGTGCGGGTGAGCGGCTGCCATCCGCGCACACGTGCTTCAACCAGCTTGACCTGCCAGAGTATGAGAGCAAGGAGGTGCTGAGGGAACGTCTGATGCTGGCAATCCACGAGGGTGCTACAGGGTTTGGTTTCGGGTAAAGCAAGCAACGCAGGTGTTGTGCGAGGGAGGCCGCTGGCTGCAGACGCCTGTGCGTACCGGCGGCGTGTAGTTGTGCCAGTAGAGGGCCGCACAGGCTTAGAGCAAGGGAAAGGCACCGATGGGCCTGGTCAGTCAGACAACAGGGTTTTGGGTCTCCCAAGTGGCGCGACGCCCCAGTCATGGTGAACTGGGAGCAGAGGCAAAGGCATGATGCATAGGCTGAACCAGATGTGCTATTATTGTACTGCGCTAAGTGCCCGTTCGTTCCAATAGAGTGCTGTGAGATGGTGCATTCCCGTGCTGTGTTCAGTATGTTGTGTTGTGCATGGTCAAGGCTGTCAAGTGCACGCCATGGGGACCTTATTGTGTTATTACCTGCCTCTACATGCATGTCCACAATGCACAGTAAGCGGTTACACACAGCTGCGTGATGGCCATTTTCAGCACAGCCATTAAGAACAGGAAGCCATTGGTCATCGAAGCACAGGCAGCCCATCGCACCATTCCGACGTCCGTTCTCACCTGTGATAAAAGCAGCCATGTTTGGTGAGTAAGCGACGACGCTTCCTGCAGTTGAACACTGCCATCGCCCTCATCATGCAATAATCCACAGCGTTTGTTTAACGCCGAGTCCGTCTGACAACCATGGACGTCAAATCTCTGGTCACTCAAACCAACCCTGGACAAAAAGCGGACACCAGGACAAACCCCAAGTGCGCTATGAGGATGCATTGCGGTAGGAAAAACACATCCTAATGTACTATCGGGAAGTGCTCACAGGGGCTGTCCGTCACAGCTGCCAACTCATCGGGGCCTGATGTCCAGCCGCATTGTGGCATTGTGAAGCGCCACTTAATACTGAACCAACTCTGCAGCAACACAGTCAAGGCCAGCGGTGCATAACACCCACCGGGCACTCCAGTATTCGAGTGCCACCGCGAATGCTCCAGCAAAGCGCGCTGGTACTACTGGCGCTTCAATGCCTGGTGGCCCATGGTGTGGCATTTCCTCATGGCAGCATGTCCAGGGTCCATGCTGCGCATGAAGCTGCCCAGATGCACCCAGATGCAACGGAAGACAATCCCACCTCCACGCAGCACCACGGACAGACACATGCCGCCGCTTCTGCCGGGCAGCGGCGAGTGCAGCAAGCCACATCAGAGGAGGTTGGGACACGGCTGTTTGTGGCAGACTGGCATCACCGCACACGGCAAGCGGACAGCTGGGCCACAGGCACCCGTGGTGTGCTGCCGCACAGCAGCACCCCCAGCCGCCATCGGCACCACCATTCACACAAGGAACAGCCCATCTGGATGCGTGCTACATTGAGTGCACGTGAGCGCGAGCTGCTGGCAGCACAGCAGCCACAAGGGCCAAGCACCACAGGTGTGCCACTGCATGGTGATGCCCCAGGCGTGACATTACCAGGAGACAGCGCTGGGGAAGAGCTGCTGGCAGACCCAATCACCATGGAGGGACTGCAAGGCTCTGAGCTGCTGCCTGGACGGTCTGTGCTGAGTGAGGAGGTCCCACAAGAAGCAAGCACGGCAGCGGATGCAGCTGATGAGCAGGCAACACAGGAGCTGGATGTCAGCCAGAAGGAGGAGGAGGAACTACAGGTAGAAGATGAGGAAGGAGACCAGCAGCCCCTCGACCCCCATGACGTGGTGGACGAGTTTGTGGATGTGGTGGTGCGGCGCAGCACAGCAGCTACTGACATTAAGACCAAGCCCAGCATTGAAAGTGCAGCAGATGCTAGCGGCCCAAACAACACAGCCACCAGCAGCACCACCACAGCATCTGGTAGCACAGACACGTCGGACATGACAAGCCGTGCAAATGGCACCACCACCAGTGCTGCAAATGGCACCGTCAACAGTGCCGCTGGAGGCCCACAGGCAGGCGGCAGCAGCACCACTGCCACCACCAGTACAACTGACAGCAGCATCACCACAGCAGGGGGAGGTGGCCTCAATGGTATGCAGCAGGCAGCCAGCCAGCAGCAGGTGGGAGATGAGGAGGCTCAGCCTAAGCCGCCCTCTCCTGCGCCCCCTTCCCCCTCCCCGTCCCCTTCTCCAAAGCATGCGCCACCACCTGTTAAGACGCCTGCCAAGAAACCGCCACCACCCCCATCCAAGAAGAAGCCGCCACCACCCAACAAGAAAAAGCCGCCGCCACCCAACAGCAAGAAGAAGCCACCACCTCCTGCAAAGAGCTCCCCCCAACCCCCACCCCCAGTGGCACCTTCACCTCATCCTCCACTACCCGCCCCACCTAACCCCAATGCTTCACCTCCTTCACCCCAAACACCCACCCCACCACAGACCTCCCCACCTGCATCAGTCCCACCGGCCCCAGCCACGGCCGCACCCAGCCCTCCGGTCATTCTCACCCCGGACACGACTGTGCCACCACCACCACCACCGAAGAAGCCCCCTCCGCCACCCAAATCCCCTCCGCCCCCACCCAAGAGCCCTCCGCCCCCACCCAA
>QAXD01000014.1:621984-687076 GCA_004335575.1 Haematococcus sp. NG2 | reverse complement strand
CCCCGCCGGCCAAGTCGCCCCCGCCGCCGCGAAAGCCCCCACCGCCTGCAAAGCCACCCCCATCACCCAAGCTGCCGACCGGCACGAGTGGGAACAAGGCACCCCCACCCCCGGTCCTGCTGGATCAACCAGTGGTGAGTGCACCACCAGTATGATGTGCGGCAGTGTGCTGTCTGCTGTGCTGTGCCTGTGCACTCTAGAGCTGTTATACTGTTGCTTTACTAGGTGGACGATGTAATTGAAACACGCTCCGGTTAGGGGGGCGCTTGTGGTTTGCACTTAAGATCTTCCGCAGCAGTCCCCGGGAATTTCGAGTAGTGCCAGCCTGGTGCGTAGCGTGATGAATGCCGCGGGCCATGGGTGCACGCACCCTCCGCCGTTTGTTCTCATGCTGCTCATGTTGGGTCGCTACTTCAAACCGCGCATGCAGGAGACATGGAGTGTGCTCCCCATCCGCACCAATGTCCCGAGTGATGCGTCCAGCATACCTGCTCGGTGCGTCCGCCTGCTGTGATGCTTCACGTAACAATGCAAACCATGCATGAATGCTGCGTCACTACCTGCTTGTGGCTGCTGGTATGGGTTGCACGCATACCAGCAGGGGCCCCTCACGCAGTTCTGGCGCACTGTCACACGTTGTTGCTGCCCGCAGCTATGTGTTCAGCCCACAGTTTGGGGAGGCGGGCGAGCAATGGGTACCCATGGACAGGTTCCTGGACTGGTCGTATGCAGGTGTGGATGGGTGGGTGGGTGATGGGAGGTGCAGTGGTTAGGCCCTTCAATGGTGCGCGGCACGCGTCCAGCAGTCGACCCCTGCACCTCTGTCTCCTCTGCTGCTGTCCACCACGGTGGTGTTCCTCAAAACTGCAACCATATGCCCACCCGCTACAGCTGTGTGAGCATGTGATGGGTGGCTGCCACAGCCATGACAGATGGAGCTAATAATAATAACACAGCCGGAGCTGGTGCCTGCCTGTTTGCCGGCCGCAGGGTACGCGGGCAACTCGCGGCCCATTCCTGTGGTGCCCCAGTCCTGCGACATCAAGGCTGACTATGGGGCCAAGGGAGACGGTGTGACTGATGACACCCAGGCAAGTAGCCCGTTGCGTGCCTGTGCCTGATGCATTGACCCATCAAGGCGGTGTCCCCAGCTGATGACCCTGATGCCTGCTGTCCACATCATGTACAGCCCCAGACCCCCAGTGCATGTTCATGGCACCAGGATTGCACATGCTGATGTGGTTGATGTACGCTGTCAGTGGAAGCAGTGCCTGCCCCGTAGCTGGTTCTGCACACCTGGTTACGTCTTGTCCCTTGTTTGACCTGTACTGCCCACCATCACAACCCACCACAACCCACAGGCCATCGTGTCAGCCATTGAGAAGTGTGACCCCGGGGCCATCTACTTCCCACCTGGCAAATACGTGGTCAACACTCAGCTGGTGCGCGCGTCAGGGCCATACCCTTGCTCTGCCTTGTTGCTGATGTGGCGTTGGGTGTGCGTGCTGCTGCTCAATGGCATCCGCCTCATGAAGTGTGAGCCGCCTGCATGCATGCACACGCACGTGTGCCCTACTGGTATCACCTGCGTGTCTGGCACAGGGTTTTCAATTCACATGCGCTAACATAATGCATTATGTGGTGTGCCAAACCACCCATCCAGCGCCCTCCACCTCGCTGTGTCCCAACCACTTTGGGTTGAAGAACCAACATCACCATGTCGCACACCGCGCCCCACAGATCATCAAGCGGTCGGGCATAGTACTGCGAGGCGCAGGAATGACAAAATCTACGCTGCTGCTGAACAAGTCCCTCACAAACCTGTATGGCAATGACTGGTGCGCGGGCCGGCAGCACGGCTGTGCATGAGTTGCCTGCCGCTGGTGTGCAGGGGGGAGGGTTGGGTGGGTCGCCACAACAGTGCATGGCTGCAGCGGTGGGGGCGTAGGGGAGGTGACAGGTGGGTCGTGCAGGCCTGTGTTCACCCCGGCCCACGACCTGTGCATGCCCACATGATGTCATTCATGTGCAACGTGTGCGAGCCTGCATTGGTGGGTGCAGGTTCAACATGTGGCGGGTGCGTTAGCCATGTGTACCACGTGCATAACACATTGAATGTGCGCGGTGTGTTGCTGCGCCAGGGGCCTGAGTCGCGGGCAGATCACGGAAGGGTCAACTGCCAAGGGCCAGTCGCAGTGGAAGAATGCGCCTGGCCTCATGCGGTGCGTCGTGCAGCGCGTTGCCATACCACACTGCTCCTTTCCACATGGTGGTGGATGGATGGTGGTGATGGATTTGAGAGCCTTGTGCTGCCGCTGGTCAGGTCACTAAGGCATCCAGATTTGCCAGCGCGTCACTCTGCCTAGTCCTGTCGTCGGTGTTTGTGCTGACACGGACTCATCTGTGCACCTGCATGCACACATGGACCGGAGCCATCATGAAACACATGGCCAGTGCAGCCGCCCTGTCGTAACACGCATCCAGCCACATGCTGCACTGCCAACTCCGGCCACACCCAGCCCAGGGTGCAGCCGCTGTGGCCATGCTGCCTCAGTGCTCACATGCTGCACCCTGCCCCTTGCACCCCGCTCCCCCCAGACGCCAAGCTGCAGCACCTTGTGAGCACCTGCGTCCTGCCTGCCACGTGTGTGCAGCTTCCTGGGCCCCGACTGGCAGGACGAGGGCGTGAAGCTGGCGGACGTGACGGCCGACAGCCGCCGCGGCAGCCGGGTGCTGACCGTGAGCAGCGTGGAGGAGATCACGGTGCGGCCACGCGCAGTGCCGCCTGCCCCCCGCTCATACACACATCATGGGGTGGCTAAGGGGTAGAGGGGTGAGGGAGGGAGGGAGGAGGGACAGGGCCTTTGAGGGCTAGGAGGTGCCTGCATGTGATGTCTACGCCTGGTTCCCTGGCGGCCCCATAGCTGTCCACATGTGGCAGCAGCATGCACAGATCAACACCTGCAGCACTGCCATGCCTTGGGAACAGGCGCGTGGTTGATCGGTGCACTGAGTTGTGTGCTGTTGTGAGCGTGGCACGTGTGGCTGGATGTGCCCACCCCCACAGGCGGGTATGATGGTGAGCCTGGTGATGGATGATGTGGATGGCATGCTGCACACTGACATGAACTTCAGGTGCGAGGCCGCAGCAAAGCCTACCCAACCTCATGTCCTCAGGTCATAACAGCAGTGAAAGGGGCTGTTGCACGGTGCATGGCCGTTGCCCTCTCCGTGGTGCCTGCTTGGCCCCCACCTGCGCTGTTCAAGGCCGGGGCATGCTTGTTTGGAATCGTTTGCTGTGCGGCTGGCTGTGCGGCTGCATGGGTCCGCCCTTGTGAGCTGTTGACGGCTGTGGCCCTTCCATTCCCTTCCCTGGCACACCGTCTGGACAGCATCCATCTCGCCATCACTCACCGTGCACCCTGGTGCTCCACATCCTATGGCCTGTGTTCCCGTGTGGCCCGGCGCAGGAGTGCCAAGCTGGGGTGCCAGGCCACTTGCTGGACCACACCCCGCGCAATGCGCTTCCACTCACGGTGTGTGACCTGGGGCACTAGATCCATGAAATTTGTAGCGCTGTACTGCCGGGGCAGCACTGCATAATTTTCTGAGTTTGGGCTTTGAAGTTTACACGGTTTAGGCATGGCAGTGCACCCCCATGGTGGTGGACACAGAGCTTCATTCACCACGTCAGCTGCACGGCTCAAGCTGGTTGTGGATCGTGTGGGCCTTGTGCTGCTGTGCGCGGGGCGGTGCAGGGTGACGCAGGTGGATGCAGCGGCTCTCACCATCACGCTGGAGCGCATGCTGCCTCTCAACGTCTCCACCGCATGGGTGCCTGAGATCTGGACCTTTGCCACGGGTGGGTGTGTGTGGGGCGGGTGGGGCTGCAGTGGCTATGCTACTGTTGCCATTGCACGCAGCACTTGCACCATGTGCCTACCCCATGTGCCTTACTGTTTCCCCATGTGCTTGGTGTTTTGATGCGTCCCTCTCAGCCCCCACTCCCCACCCTGCCCACTTCCCTTCGAAGGTCCAACTCAACAGTTGAATGCTTGCCTGCCAAGCAGTATGCACCTAGTACCCACCCTCCAGGACACCTACATACCCACCTGGTGCTGCAGGCGTGTCGGAGGTTGGGCTGGAGGACATTCGCATCGAGCACCGGTTTGAGCGCTACCCTGGCCACTTCTATGAGGCGGGCTGGAACGGCGTGGAGTTTGCGTTCGCCACCAACTGCTGGGCCTCCAACGTGGCCATTGTCAATGCCGACAACTTCCTGTCCAGCTACCAGTCCGCCTTCTGCACCTTCTCTAACGTCCAGCTGTCCCGGTGGGTGCAACGTGGGTCAGGGGTGGAGGGGGTGGGCTGTGGGCATGAGTGGGGTGCAGGTCTGTGAGGACGGGGCTGCCACAGGGAGGACCCTGGGCATGACTGTGTGAGCAGGGGGCTTGCTTCTTATCAAAATATTGCCTTGGATGGTGGGGTCGAGGGTGGTGCTGTCTGGGGGTTAGGGCACTCCTGAGCCAGGCAACAGTTCATGTCTTTGCTGCAGCTGCAGCGCTCACCAACAATGGGCACACACGCCACACAGTACACACTCCCTCACACCAGCCAGACCTGCGTACCACCCCCCACCATCCGAAGCGCATGTGTGTGATGGCACCACCGCCCCGCAGTACTGCGGTACGCGGCGTGAAGGGCATCGATTGCCACCACGGGCTCAACATGTCGGCCTCCAACGACATCCTGCTCCAGAACTTTGCAGTGGGCCTCAAGTGCTACCACGATGCCGCAGTCTTCAACTGGACGGTGGGTGCCCTGCTGCGTGCTGGGCTGCGCCAGACCGTGCTGGGCTGGGCATGAATTGGATGCCATGCAATGGGACAACATGGGGTGGGCCGGTAGGAAGCGGAGCTGCCTGCAGCCGTGCCTGCATGACTTGATTGGCGACTGGCTGCGTGCAGCTAGCTCTGCAACTAAAATGAACTGCACTATCCACAGGCTAGTGCGTGAGCTGCCAGCCCTCTGATGCACTTAATGCACATGAACTGCCTGAGCAATGCACACACACCTCCCGACTCGGCACAAGCTCACGCCGCAGACGCACGCACTCTCGGCATGGAGTGCGTTGATATATGCACCTGTTGCCGGTGCGCCTTGAAGCAGCACACGTTGTTGGCCACGGTTGCAGATGGGGATTGTATGGGTCAACGGTTCGGGCTACGACATGAATATGGACCAGCACCGGCTGTATCCCTTTGGCACGCTGTGGTCCAACATCAAGCTGGGGCAGGGTGAGCAAAAAGTGGCAAGAAGGGTCAGATCCACATTCCCTCCCTGTGCCCCTGCGTCTGCGGCCTGTCTGACCTGGCTGCATGGCTTACCTGTTTGACTGGCTGACTGACTGACCGCAGGCACACGCGCATGGCTGAGCGGCGGCGTCACTCCATGGGGCACCACCACCAGCGCATTTGCGACGTACTGGAACATCGACGCTAACAACGTCATCACCGTGCGTGGCTGGCACCAGCAAATCCTGCGCTGCTCGTTGTCAACACGCACACACACCTGCGTACATGCATGTCATGCAGAAACCAGCCCGGCCAAACCTGGTGATGGACCCCCACCCCACGCGTGCACCCGACCCGGGCACATGCTCTCTAGCCCCCTGCCACCGCGTCAATCCCACCTGCATTGACAGCCTGCATTGACACCTCCTGCTCCACACCCTCCATGCCTGCAGTCGCCCATCCCTGTGTGGGATATGGGCCCGCGCCTGAACTGGATCGCCGCGGACCTCGGACCCGCTGTGGACGCGGCGTGGAATCCCGACGCGGCACGCGTGCAGATGTGGATGCGGCAGGACCTGCCTAATGGTGCGCTGCCCATTGAGACGTATGGCCGCGGGGTTCAGTGTGTATCATAAAGGCTTAGAGTACACATTAATAGGGCCGCCTGGTTCGTGCTGTCTGCGCCACCTCTGCTGCCACTCCTGCGCTCACCACCTCGAATGAAGCCTGATTTGTATGCCCGTGCACGTTGGTTGCTGCTGTGGGTTAGCTGCTGAATGGCTGGTGTGGGCGTGATGTGGTTGCAAAGGTTCCACCTGAGGGGAAACATATCAATGGCAGGGCGCTTCACAAAACGTTCGGCTGGTTCATGAGCCTGATGCATACAAGAAGTACTTAAGTGCCCAATATTTACGAAGCTGGCTCACAAACACACCACTGATGCGGCAGCACGTGGCAGCAGCTGCTGCATCTGAGCCCAGGGTGAGGAGCGTAACTTGGCTCCTGTATGTGGATAGCAACACGCTCATCACATCACGCTACACCACTTACCTGATGCATCAGTGGACTGCATTGTGCTTGAGCTGAACACTCGCACCCGCCCACACACACGCGCACACACACGCACCCAACACCCAGGACCCAAACGCGCACGCCCCAAGGCCGCTAAGAAAGCTCAAGGTGGTAAGGGTGGTGGCGATGAGCCCTCTTTGCTGCAAGCTCTTACTTTTCCCAGGCCTGCCCGCTTCCTTTGTGCTGTGTAGCTGAAGCTGTGCTGTATCCAGTTTGCCAGCACGCTCCTGGGCTAGCCTCACTCCATCCATCCCTGTGGTGTTCCAAGATCATTTTTCAGTGCAACCAGTGGTCTACCCTCGCATCTCCCTACTGTGCAGCCCCTTGTTTGCCGCTGCGGCGCTACCCCCTGGGTCTCACACTGCTTGGTGCTCCTTTGCTGGTCCTGTGATCAAGCCGCCTGTCCAAAAGCTTGTTTTTGCTGGTGCCTTGCACTGCATGCCATCCCTCATGCACTGCAGGTAAGGCTCTGTGGCCGCCCGACCTCTTCTCTGCGCAGCTGGCAGCACGCAAGGGCCAGGTGTGCGGCCCACAACGCATGTGCTTGCAAACGGGTAACACCTGCATAGCAGCCCCGGTGCCCCGTTGAACCTGCTGTGCTGTTTTCATGCATTGTGTGCGTTGTGGCGCGGATTCTGTCAGGTTATATGCGTCAGCAGCACATGGCTCTTGTGGGCTGCGGCTTGGTGCACCCCAGTGTCTCTGAAGTGTGGCAGCGATGGTCCCAAACTCCTCACACGACTGCCTGTGCGCTGTGTACTCGTGTTGCTGCAGGCGGCGTCGGTCGCGCGGCTGGACGCGGCAGCAGCTGCACTTGCGGCACACCTCACCAACTGGGAGGTGGACCATAAGGAAGATCAGAAGGTGCTGTGGATGCCACCGCCGGGCTCCGTGTAAGTGCCGAGGAAGACATGACATAACAGCAGCGCGTCACAGCTTTCAGCTGCTTGCACGAGCCTGAGCAAGTGTCATACATGATGTGCGGTTATCCCTGTGGTTAGGAACATGCCACTGAAGGGTAATGTGCAGCTGTCCTGTGATACAGTAGTAAGGTACTCAGATACCAGCCACGTGGGGTGCTGGTGTTGTGCATGTACCGGTTGGGTGTCGGTGTTCAGCCCGCCGCCAAACTTGCCCAGGCACTGTGCTGCGCTGTCTGCATCACAAACCACACTCACCAGTCACATACCAAGCATACGCGGCACCCCATAGCCTGTTTAGCATGTTGCGTGCCTGGCGGTTGCCAGCCGCCTCATGCGCCCCTCACATTCACGTGTGCCTCACTGTTGTGTGACCGCAGCGCCCAGATCCCCGTCACATGGGACGACGTCATTGCCATGGACGACGGCTGGTGATGCTGAACGCTGGTGCAGCCACGCAGCCAGCCTGCTGGCTTCTCACACCTGGTCCTGCACAGAGTGCCTCAACAGCATTCATCACAGTGTGCCATTTCCTCCATCAGCGGCCTGTGCATTCCAGTTGTGCTGGCAGACATCGAGGCCTGGACCTCTCTCCATGGTGCCATGGACTATGGGTACAGTTTGAGCATCACAGTCACAGGTTGGAAGAGGCAAGCTGAGTGTGCATGGGGGGCATGCAGCACCAGCAGCCTTAATGCTGCACCTGCCACAAGGGCTGCAGTTATTGGGAGGGATGCCCCACAGAACATGGATTAAGATGTAGGAGGTCTGGATATGAGCAAGCGCAACATGCCAGACATTCTCTGCAGCAGCACAGTCGCATAGACAGGGGCAGCGTGGGCGCAGAGCAGCAGGGGAGATGCTTTGATACGTGTTTCTGATGGTGCATGACATACTTCAAGGTTGGTAGCCATCATAAGCTTAGGTTGGAGGAGGTCCATGGAGGGAAGGGCACGGTGAATGTAGACTGGTGACCCATCAGTGGGCCTGAAGGATCGATCAACTACTCAGACCATGACCCGCCACGTGTTGCCGCTGTTGATTCTTTCGAAGGGTATTGCTCCCTGTATTGAATGCATTTATGATTTTTCCCATTTGATGTTTCAACTGCCATGCAAGAGGTGAATACAATATGCTCCACATGCACGTGACTGTAACGATCACAGCTTGAATCCGTATCAGAACACATGAATGAACCTGCCTCAGCAGTCGCAGGCACTTGATAGTGGTCAGTGAGCCTGGACAACGCAGGCGCGTTGGCGCCCGCCCTTCAAATGCAATGCCCGCTCGCTTCAGTATCAATGTTTGTCAGCATCCAACGGTGACAACACACACAGTCAGCGTCATATGACCACAACCATGGCTGGTGATTAGAACAGTGGCGCATATTAATGCACACGTGCAGGCCATATGTGCACCTGCGCATATCGATATCGGCACCTGCAGCAACACCTCACCACCCACCTCCTGGCCCCAGCAGAGACCCTCTCACCCCCATCCATTACAGGCACCATGCATTGAGCATGGCATACAAACAGTGTTCAGCGTAGAAAGCCCTCCAGAATCGTGCCACTGAACCGTCCCAGTCGTCACCCAGCAGCTCACGCGGCGGGCTGCAAGATGAACGGCCCATCCGCCTTGGCTGCTGTGCACTCCAGGCAGGGGTTCTGCTCGTAGCCCTGCTTAGCCAGCCGCGCGCGGATGGCTACAACAAGCGCGCGGTTGGTGAGCACTGTGGTGGGGTTGGCAGCGAAATGCGCGTCCACGCACTGCTGCAGCGCGTAGCTCATGGCGCCACATGCGCGCGACGGGTCGTTGCCGGGGATCACGTCCGCGCTCGTCTCACTGGCCTGGCAGCCTGCGGGGCAGGAGAGCAGAGCAGCATGAGAAGAGTCAGCAGCAGCAGTCAGCGACACCAGCAGCACAAGCGCAGACGGGAGCAGTGCTGCCTGTAGATTCTGCTGTTGTGCCCCTGTTCCTGCAGAGGCCGTGTTCCATTAGAGAATGTAAACACGCCACTAGCCAATGAAGGAATGCTCAATTCGAGGCACGGTTGAGGGCAGGCGGGCGTATGGAAGGTGGTACACGCCACATGTACAATGCAAGCTCAGGCCAGCAACAGTGGTCCTTGTGGTGACTGCTCACCAGTGATCAGGATACCCAGGTCATTGTTGCTAGCGGCAGCAGCTGCAGCGGGGGCGGACGGCGCAGTGTTAGGTGCTGGCGCTGGTGCAGGTACGGTTGCGGGTGGTGTGGTGGGAGTGGGTGCAGCCGGTGCGGCTGGTGCGGTGGAGGCCGGGGGCTTGGACGGGGCGGGTGTGGGGGCAGCAGGCGCAGGTGCAGGCGTGGGAGCAGGGGCAGGGGCAGGGGCTGGCGATGGCGTGTGTGGCGCTGCAGGTGCGGGCGTGGGGTGAGGTGTAGGAGGCGCGGGTGCAGGGGGCGCCGGGCTCGCAGGGGCGCTGGTCGTGTGGTGCGCATCACTGCCACCAAACAGCCCGCCCAGCAGCGATGCACCGATACCGCCGATGGCGGCGCCGATGGCTGCGGCGGTGCTGTGTGGCTTGGCAGGGGCCGGTGCGGCAATGGTGCCAGGGTGCTGCTGCTGCTGCTGCTGCTGCTGCTGCTGCTGTGCTGCGTGATGGGATGTGTCTCCCCCGAACCCAAACATTTTGCCCAGCCCGTGCCCCAGGTCCTGCAGGAAGCCGCGCTTGCCCTTCCTGCGCTTCCCTTTGCTCTCGTGGTGCCCAAACACAGACTCCTGCACATGCGCAAAGTTGGCTGCAGTCACCTGGATGCCCAGCTGCTGTGACATGATGTGAAACACGTCCTCTGGGGAGATGCTGCGTGCCTTGGATGGGTCTGCAGCAGTGACCGCTGTTCCGGCAGCAGGGGCAGCTGCGGGTGCGTCCCGCTTGCCTGGGGCTGTACTGCTGCCTGTACTGCCTCCTGCACCCAGGGATGCCAACATGCCCTGCATCTGCTGAGCTGTCGCATCTGGTGTGCCCGCAGTGCTGCCTGTACCGCTGGCTGTACCGCCGTCCTTGGTCTTCACACCTTGGATCGCGACAGCCTCACCGTCCAACAATGTGCCCTGCACGCAGCAAGCACAGCAGCAACATATGGCAATACCAGGCGCGTGCAGCAGGCAGGGTCAGTGCCAACAAGCGCTCCGACAGCACACAGCAGCTGCACATGGCATCAGGTGCTGCACAGTCGTCCACGGTGTACCCCACCCCTGTAATACGAGGTGCCTGGTCCTCACAGCATCTCATCAGCTGCAGCACAGCCACCAGGTTGAGCAAGACAGGACAGGACACTCACCGAGTGGCAGCAGTCCGCGATCATGGTGAAGCGTACGTTGGGGTGTGCCTGGAGCGGCTCCAGCATGATCTTCAGGTCGTCATCTGTGATGACGTGCATATCACTCGGGCAGATGGCCTCGTCCTTGCCGTCCGCCTCATCCGGGTCCACACTCGGCACCTGCCACATGCGGGTTGAGATTGTGCTCGCGCGTGTTGATATTTGCTAGCACCACGTGATGCAGGGGATCTGGATGTGTGTGTGACTGCTGGTGTGGTGTCTAACCAACCTGCGTGCCATGCCCAGAGAAGTGCAGCACCAGCACATCCCTGTCACGTGCCGCCGCGATCATGGCCTTCAGCGCATCACGGATCGCCTTGCCGGTGGGCTTGGTGGTGGAGGCATCAGTGTCCAGCATCTGGAAGCCATCAGGTAGGAGGCAGCCGGAGCAGGAGGAAAGTAGGCAGAAGGAACGTAGAGGACGAGAAGGGATCAAGGACACAGTAAAGTTTGGATGCGGATGGGAGCCACACTCCAAGGATAACGCAGCAACAGGTGCACGCATACCTCACAGCCAGTGTGCTGGATATGCCTTGCCACACATCAGCCCCAGCCAGCATGGCATCAGCTGGCATACCCGCTATTCATGCAAGCATCAGCTGCTGCTTGCCTGGAACTAGAATCGCACCATGGTAATGTCAGACGACTTGAATCCAAAGTGTTTCTCCAGCATCGCCTTCATGCCCTTGGCGTCATTCACGCAGCCTGACAGCTGTGCTTTGGTGCCCGGGTAGTTGCACCCAATCAGCAGCGCCACCTTTCGGTTGGACGGCGCGTCAGGGGCTGTGGCAGCGCGCGTGGCGGTTGCGTCGGTTGCAGGTGCAGGAGCGGCGGTTGAGGGCGCAGCGGCAGGCGTGGGTGACACGACAGGCAGGTCGCCAGCGGCACGTGCGGCCACAGCTGGTGCAGCAGCCGCGGGTTGTGCTGCCGGGGCAGGCACAGGAGCAGCGGCTGTGGCAGGTGCACCCGCTCCAACAGGTGCAGCCGCAGTGGCAACGGCCGCAGTGGCCCCAGCCACAGGTGCTGTGGTTGTCTGGGGCGATGAGCCTGCTGCTGGCACTGCTGCGGCTTGCATGCCAGCCGCAGGAGACTGCGGCGAGCCAGCTGCTGCTGCTACTGCCGCTGCAGGCACTGCTGGTGGTGCTGCCACAGGTGTGGTGGGAGCGCCTGTGGCCGTTGCAGGTGCTCCAGCAGCAGGTGGGGCACCTGGGGCGGGTGCGCTGGCAGGTGGTACTGCGCCCGGTGTTGCTGTGGCCGCTGCCTTAGATGCAGGCGCTGATGCAGGCGCTGGGGCAGCAGCAACAGCAGGTGCTGCCAGTGCCTTAGATGCAGGCGCTGATGCAGGCGCTGGGGCAGCAGCAACAGCAGGTGCTGCCAATGCTGGTGGAGCAGCTGTGGGAGGCGCACCCACTGGGGGCATCACTGCGGGGGTAGGACCAGCAGGCTTGCCTGCACCAGCCGCTGCAAGCGCCCCTGGTGGTGCAGCGGGTGCGGCTGCTGAAGCTGCAGCTGGCATTGTGGCTGCAGGTGGTGCTGCAGCAGGTGCTGCACTACCAGGTCTGCTGGCTGCAGGTGATGCTGCAACAGTGCTTGCCGCCACAGCAGTCGTGCCAGCAGCGGCGGCTGCGGCAGCTGCTCCTGGTTTGACACTCGTGGCAGCCCCTGGTGCCGCCGCTGCTGCCGCCGGCTTATCTGGCACATCCTTGAACTTGTCCTTGCCCTTCACACCTTGGTTTGACTTAGTGTTAGAGCCAGAGGAGGAGGTGGAGCTCGCAGTGCCTGGCCGGGTCCTGCTGTCCACCCCAGGAGCATCCTTGCCCTTGTCCTTGTCCTTGCCTTTGCTGCCCTTGGGATGGCCAGCCTCACCCGCCTTGCCATGTGAGGGCGAGGTGGAGGGGCGTGTAGCATCTGCTGCCCCTGCGGCTCCCTTTCTACCTCCCTTGCCAGCATTACCGCCAGCAGCTACTGGGGAGGCCACGGTCACCTGTGGTGTTGCATGTGCTGCACCTGCCGCTCCCGCTGCTGCAGCTGTCACCACAGGTATGCTCCCAGGCAAAGAACGCCCAACCGCAGATGCTGCTGCCGCTGCAGCCGCTGCTGGTGCTGCAGGCGGTTGGGTGGGGACGATGCTGGGCGTGGCAGGGGTGAGGGGCGGTGGGGCAGCAGCTGGTGCAAAACCAGGGAACTGGACAGCTGGAGATGCAGGAGATGCAGGCTGTGCTGGTAACCCGCCTGCGCTCTTGACGCCAGCAATCGGCGTTTGTGGTGCCACGGCAGGGGAGGGTGGCGCGGCTGTGGTGAGGATGGGAGTAAGTGTTAGGGCACCAGGCACCGGCACGTGTGCAGGTGTACGCACAACTGTGGGCGCAGCCACCGTGGCTGGGCGTACATCAGGTGCTGCTGCAGCTAGCGATGGAGCAACCGCAGCTATGGCATGCGCCACAGCTGCCGCCGCCTGCTGTGCAGGGGTGCTGGGCATGGCGTCTGGTGGCGGTGCACGCGGCTGCATGGGCAGCATGGCAGGTGCTGCAGCAGCCACCACAGGCGGTGGTGCCTTTGGTGCCAGGGCATTGACCAGCAGGGGCTCAGGCTTTGCCGCTGGAGGAGGGCCCAGGAGAGCGGTGGAGGGCCCAGCTGCAGGGGCCAGCATCTGAGGCGGTGTGCTCTCTCCACCGTGCACCCAGCGCTGCCGAGTCCCTGGGAAAACATGTGCGGTGGTGTGCACAGAGCCGCCTGCAGGTGGTGGTGGTGTGAGCTGGACCGTCGTGCCATGAGGCCCAGGCATGCTACTCGGCCCTGCAGGCCCTGTGAGCACCACCATCCCCGTGCCCTTGAGCGCGGCTGCCTCTGCCGCCATCGCAGCTCGAGCAACATCCGCCTCTGCCCGACGCTTCAGTGTAGCCACAGGCCCTGCAGGCGGCGATGTGGGCGGTGGCGCAGGCGCATGGGGCACCGCGGCCGCAGCCTGAGCACCAGCGACAGGGAGCAGCAGCAGGTGCTGCTGGGGTGCCGGCGGTGCTGCAGCAGCGGGCGCCGCCGGGGCAGGCGCATGCAGCGCCTCTGCCACATCGTGCTGCCCGTCCAGCAGCTGCTGTGCCACCATGGAGCAGGTGTAGATCATGACGCGAGGGTCCTGGGTGCCCAGAGATGCAAGCACTCCGGAATGGGCTTCTGGGCTCACCCCGAGGTAGTTGGCCGCTGCCAGACGGAGTGCGTACAGGCATGCCAGCAGGGACGTGGTCACCGTCTCGCTGCACCTGCGACATGGAAGGCGCAATACAGCATGCTCAACAGAACCTCGTGAGTTTCTGGGATCCGATGATTTGCGCACACACTGCACTGGGAGGCATGGCAGCGCCGCAGCCCCCATGTAAAGCTACTTGTACTGTTGGGCTCAGGTGTACTGCCTCTGACCTGTACTGGTCCAGCAAAGCAGGCTTCCAGGCTGCCACCCCAGCCAGCAGCCTCAGGATGTCTACCACCTTGGTCACCAAGGCACTGCGTGACACCACCTGGTAGAATGACTGCGTGCACAGGGAAGGGCAAGGAGGGGATGTGCACTGCACCAGCTGGCATATGCCACTTTATCTGCATCATCTGCCGAATGGCACATGCTGCCTCCCTGCATGCTCTGTGCACCTATCACCAGGTGTGCATGCAGCACTCTGCCTACTTTGCAGGTGTGCATATCATACGCAATCGTGATGAGCTGCAGGTACGTACCTGTGCTGATGCTGCAGTTGCCAGCATGATGCAAAGCGCCTGGCACAGAGGGGGAATGGGCACTGGCTCAGCAACCAGCTTGGCTTGCAATGGTGTGCTGCATTTGTATAGACGTGACAGCACATCTTGCAGCGCACACAGCTGGGTGTAGAGGTCGTGTTGTGTGCTCAGTGCACCATCCTGGCGCAGCAGCGCTGCCTGCAGCTGCAGGACGTCTGCACATGAGGTGCACACCACAAAGGCCATGGCAATGTCGGGCATGCAAGCTCATGTGCATGTTAGCCATGTCATGCAATCCGGCTCTGATCACCGACACCATCGGTACTTACTGCAATTGAGCTGGCTGGACCACCACTTCACTACGTCGGTCGCAAGGTCTCTGCCTCCGTTCCCCATAGTGCCTCTCGCACTACTGCCGGTTGCTCATGGTGCCGAAATTAAGCTGTATGATTTGCCTTGAAGACTGAGTTGGCTACATAGCAGCGCTCTGCACAAGTTCAGTCACATATTGCAAGCGCACATGTCACCGCAAGGCAGAGGAAACTGTCATGAGAAACAATCACAAGCTGATAAGCACAAATGCTGCTGACATGTGTGCCAAACATGTCGCAGTGTCACTTGCAAATGTGTTAGATTGGGCTCATTTGTGCCCCGTGCACGACGTGCAGCGCCAGTGTTTGGGATGTTGCAAGCGACCATATAATATCCGCTGCGTACATGAACGACTCCAGTTATGCCTGCGCTTGCTTGCATGCATCAAGCGTAGAACTGTACCTAGAGAGGATCAATTTAAGGTACTAGGTGCCTGCTGCATCAATAGCTTCAAGAATCTTGCTGCAGTAGTAAGATAGCTGTGCAACACTCAATCAAGCCTGGAGCCTGCCTACCGCACGGTAAACATGCAACACGCAGTCAAGCCTGGAACCTGCCCAACCATGGCATCAATACTCCACGTCGTCCTCCTCATCTTCATCTTCCTCGCAGTCTGTGCAGTACCAGTCACGTGCAGGGATGGCCCGCAGCCCCACACAGCGCTTGTGGAACACGCGGTCGCAGCCATCACACTGAACGTCGCCACCTGCCCGACCACACTTGGCACCTGCGCGTGCGAGGCAAAGACGCCAAAGCACGACACTCAGCTGATCATTTCTGCGCATGAACCCTCCTCACCAGCTCTGTGCTGGCATCATAGCAGGTGCAAAAAATGATGTTGCCTGCATCATTGTTAACAGCATGGGAGATGGGAGCCAGCGGCAGTCCACTCACATGGGGCATCCTGTGAGTCCATGGGCCCAGGCCCGTGATGGTGGCTGCCACCGCCCCAGCGCCCAAAGCCAGGCGGCGCCTGGGTGTGCGTGATGTCAATGCCCTCATCCTCCAGCTCGTCCTCGTCAGCCTCTTCCTCCTCCTCCTCCTCCTCTTCCTCATCGCACTCCTGGGCCTGGCTGTCATCGTCCTCCTCACACTCACTCTCCAAGAAATGCACCTGCCGCCGGCTGCCACCCGCCCTGCCCGCCCCTGCTCCTGTACCTCCTGCCCCCCGCTGTGCGCCAGGCTGGGGCTGGCCACCAACAACGTGCCGCCGCTGCACCGGCCGCTGCTCCGGGGACTCCCCACGCCCCGCATTTGCACGCCGGCCACGGCCAAAGCGCTTGCGCACCAGGCCAGCGATGTCGAGGTGCTCGGTATCATCAGGGCATTGGGTCAGGTTCCAGCCCAGGTAGCGTGCCATGCCCGGTGTGGAGCTGCAGGGAGTACACCGAGCCAATTGTGAGAAGGCCAGGGAATTTATTTCCCACGTCATGGTCACAAGTTCAAGCGGTTCGCCTTTGCAGCATGTACAATGCTAGCAGCACAGCATATTGCGGCCAGGCTTTCCCCAGCGCGTTCTTTCCACGCCTCTTCTGTTCCAGCATGGCAAGCACAGCTTATTAAGCCACTCACCCTGCAACAGACGGTGTGCCATCGCCATCTGTCACAAAGCCATCCAGATCGTCATCGTCATCCTCCTCACCCTCCTCGTACTCATCCTCCTCATCTCCTGACACATCTGCCTCCTCCTCAATCAGCATGCTGCGTGGCCTGTGCACATGTATCGTGTGTGCATTTTTGAATGTGGGGAGCGCGTGAGGCGAGTTCATTTCCTCCAGCGGCTGTGGAACACACATCTCAAAAACAGGCAATGGCCGCTAACGACAGAACCGACACCAGTGAGTAAGAGAGCACCGCCCACCTCTGCCCTGGCTGTGGCTTGCCCCTCTCCTGCTGCCTCTGCGCCTTACGCTGAGGCTGTCGTGCTGGCCGCGCAGCGTTCGCAGCCGCCGCTGCTGCAGGTGCACCACGAGCACCTCTGTTCAGTCGGCCAAGGGGTCGTGCCTCTGGTGTTGGGCCCTCGGGTGGGAGCTGGGACATGACTCCTAGTGGCTGCATCGGGTGTGGTGCACCCACACGCTCGCTGCCCCCAGCGCGACCCTCTCCTGCTTGACCCCCTGCTGGCCCCTCCTCTCCCTCATCGTCCTCCAGCATGTGCGTCATGCCGCGCTTGCGTGCCAGCTTGCGCCGCATGGCAGGGGTGATGTGTTCAGCCCCCGGCACTTTGAATCCACCATCTTGGGGGGCAACAGACCCAGCAGGGGCTGCGCCTGGTGCCTCATGGCTGGCACCCGCACCAGCAACTGCATTCCCACCACTGAGGCCGCCAGGTACAAACCGGCCAATTGGGCGGGTAGCTGGCCGTGGGGAACCAGGGCTGTGCAGCACACGTCCCAGAGCACCTGGCCGAACGTTGGCACGGCGCACGATGCCGATGGGGCTGGGCGAGTCACGCACTGAGACCGGGGAATCGTCCAGGAGCACGCGAGGGCGAGCCCCTACCAAAGGGACACGCCTGCCAGCAGGGATGGGCCCAGAGCTGAGTGGCTCCTCTGCTTCCTGTGGTGCAGCTGCGGGTGGGGGTGCTGAGGCTGGAGAAGGCGTCACCAGGTCCACCACGATGGGCGCATGTAAGGTATGTGGCTGCTGCCGCTGTGGCTGCTGCTGCTGTGGCTGCTGCGCTTGTCCCCGTCCTTGGGGTTGCTGCAGCTGTGGCTGTTCCTGTGGCTGGGTTTGCTGCTGTGGCACTGCTACAGATGCGCTTTCTTTGCTGGGCGGTGGCGCAGCTGCTGGTGCAGGCGGAGGTGCAGTTGCAGCGACCTTGGCACCGGGAAGAGATGAACGATCATCAGGCGCACCTGAGGGTGCTGCAGAGTGGACTGCAGCTGCTGGCCAGCTGGGTGGTGCAGACATGCCGCCCCGCTGGGCGGGTGCCTGCACATCCTTTGGCGGCTGTTGCTGTGGCAGCTGCGGCACCCCAGCCGTCATAGTTTGTCGACTAGAGATTGGCGGACCCCAACCCGCAGAGTGCTGCCAGTCTGGAGCAGTTGTTGCGCTTGGCGCCTGTGCATGTGGCCGCTGCTGCTGCTGCTGCTGGGGCTGCTGGGGCTGCCAGACAGGGTGTGGCGCCATGGGTGGGGCAGCCGCGCCTTGCCGCTGTTGCTGAGCAGGTTCATGGCTCTGCATGTGTGAGTCAACGGGCTGCTGCTGCTGCTTCTGTGGCGGCTGCTGCTGCTGCTGCCAGGGGCAAACGGGCTGCTGCTCCTGCTGCTGCTGCTGACCGTGTGGACCACCTGATAGCCATCCCTGCTCCTCTGCAGCACTGGTACTCCATGTTGCTGTCCTGGGCTCTGGCATGCATGCAGCAACCCCAGCAGCTGTTGCGGCCGCAGCTGCGCCGCCTCCTGCCACAGCCGCAGGTGGGGCAGCAGCTTCAGGTGTGCTGCCTCCTGGGAAGTGCAGCTGCTTGGGCGCCATTGGGGAGATGTGTGAAGGGGTGCTATGCTGGTGGGTGTGGTGGCAGCCTTGCGCAGTACCTGATACCACCTGCGTGGCGGGCACGCCCGACACCGGTGCCGACCCCATCGGCTGCTTGATGTCAGTCTCTGGGATGCAGATCACACTGCCATCAGCTGTTGGGGGTGTTGGGCCTGGGTTCTGTGTGTGTTCTGATGCAGGGCGCGCCGCGGCCTGGCCCTCGCTGGCGCCTGCTACTGCTACGTGCATGGGGTGCGGTGGTGGCTGTAGGCAGTTTGGCTGATCGGTGGGCCTTGTAGGCGCATGCACATGCTGCGGGCCTGGTGCCTCTTCAGGCAGGAAGCCTCCAGCTGTCTCATAGCAGTGACTGCCTTGCGCAGCGCTATACTCCACGGCAGCCAGATCAGCATATCCATGTGCGAGCCATGCCAGGCCTGCTGGCTGCGCAGTGCGATGCTGCTGTTGCTGCTGCTCCGGCTGCTGCTGTGGCATTGGTTGCTTCCAGTCTGCCATACTTGCGGCAGGCGGCTGGTGCTGGTTGCTAGCTTGCTGCCAGTGACCAACCTGCTGCCAGTCATTGTGGGCCATGCCTTGTGGTGGAGCAGCGGCTGTGACTTGTTGGCCAGTATGCAGAGCAGATGGTGCCCAGGCCTGCACTGGTGCACCACCAACTACCTGTGTCCTGACATGTACTGCACAACCACTAGCATCAGCAGGTGGCTGATCGCTTCGTGTGGCACCTGCCGGCACCGCCGTCCCTGTGAAGGCTGCAGCACCTGCATCTGCACCTGGTGCTGTGCAACGCCCTGCTCCTACATCCTCCAGCCGCTGCCCGGCTTCCGATCTCTTGGCCCGCTTGCCTGTGCTCTTCGTCTTCTTCAAGCGCATCGCCAGAGGCACGTCCAGCTCCAAGTCCTCCCTTGGAAACCCTGCTGGGAGAGCCCCCGGGCCAGGGGGAGCACACATGGCGGGCGAGCTTGCAGGTGTGACCAGGCATGATGGTGGAGGGTGATGTTGCCCAGCTGCTTCTGCGGCCTGATCTGCGGTGACGCCACAGAGCTGTGCCACCTCTGCCATACCCTTGTCCAAGGCCTGCAACGCAGCATCAAACTTGGTGGTGGGCTGCGCCGTACCAAGCGCACTGCCAGCTGTCTGCCGAGCTACTGGCTGCGCAGGCGGGTGAACCTGCGCCTGTTGCGGCCGGGGTGCAGCACCCCAAGCTGGGCCAGGGATGTTGTGTGCCGGTGCTGTGGCAGGTGCTCCAGAGAAGCCAGCTGCAGTTCCCCATGGCGGCTGGCCTGACGGCCCTGGGTGCAGGTGCCCCTGTCGCCAGGGCTGGCCAGCTGCATCTGGTGCTGACTGGTGCGCAGTTGGTGGCGGGCCCATCCCCCAGCCAGCAGCTGCGCCATCAGGGCCAGACACTGCAGATGCCTGTGCAGCTGTACGGTCCCCCGATGCGGCGTGGAGATGTGCAGGCTTAGGTGCCTTGCGGCCCGTTGACTTGGCTCTCTCAGCCATGCGCTGAGCAAGTGGCATATCCTCGAGCTCCTCATCAGTGGGTGCGCCCAGTGGCTGTTTGTCCCAATAGCCAGCTGCGCACACGCCAAGGGTAATGTACGACTCAACGTGCTGGCATCAGCGAGCTGGCTTTCAACCAGTCAAACCCACGAGCACCTGTACTGACACCTCAAACATTGAACCAACACCATTGCCCAAATACAGCACCAATTCAGCTCAAACCCAAACCTTTGCAGAGCAGCACACACACAACCGTGCTCACCTGCGTTCTCAGAGCCATCCCATGTGTTGAAGTAGTCCTCGTCTTCCCCTTCTGCCCTTCCACTGATGGGCTCAGGCGACTTGCGCTTGCCTGCTGAGCCGCCGCCTGCACCCTCGGCCTTGGGCTTCTTCTTCTTGGTGCTCTTCTGTGCTGCGGGCCCACTGGGTGCAGCGCCGCCGTCATCCGCAGATGCAGCACCACTCGCAGGGTCTGTCTTGCTGGCTCGCTTGCGAGGTGCCTGCCCCCAGGTGTTTGACATGGACATGATGCTCACAAACAATTCAAGATGTTGCCTAGGCATTTCCACAGCATGCAGTGGAGCACAGCACGTGAGGTGGAAGTGCTGGTTGAAGTCTTCGCAGTTCATCTTACCTTGGGCTTAGCTTTGCCACCGTCGTCAGGTTGTGCACCTGCCAGCAGCATGTCGAGCAGCACGGGCTGAGGAGCCGCCAGGGGTGGCAGCACCGGTGGCACCGAGCGCGCAAGGTCGAAGAAGCGTGAGGCGTTGCGCAGGAAGCCCTGCAGCTTGCGATGCTCCTCCAGGGATGCGTGGTACTTCTGGACCTCCCTACAGAGGTGCACAGTTCCGCAGCCATCCACATGACGTGTCGGTAGCATGCAGTGCGCGCCGCTGCAGCTCTCTGGTCTCACTGTTCACAGCAACAAAGACCGGAGTCCTAACACGCCCCTCAACGTCCCAGGCGTAGGCAAGCATGCCAAGCATTGGCCGAGCCACTCACTTGGGTGCTGACAGCACATACACCACCTGCCCCTCGCGGTGGCGCGCGGTGCGGCCCATGCGCTGGTTCTGTCGTGTGGGGCTGGCTGATGCATCGTAGCACAGGATGAGGTCGACCTCAGGGATGTCAAGCCCCTCCTCTCCAATGCACGTGGCCACCAACACGTTCACAGAGCCCTCACGGAACTCCTGCAGTAAAGTAACACAGCGGCACATACATCCCCTGGCACATACAACCACCAGAGACCAGAACTGGCACCAACCATGAGCTCGAAACATGTGGGGCGGGAACGCACCCTACATCCAGGCACAGGGCTGTAGATTACCCAGCCAGCGCACCTTGAGCACTTCCTTCTGCTGTGCCTGGTTCATGCCCTCCTCCTTTGGCTCCCCCGCCTTGCCCTTGCCCTTGTTGCCCTGCCCAATGAACTGCCTGCGGGCACAAGGTCATCCATTTTGTTCGTCCACTTTGCCATTTCAGGATGCAGCACAGAATATACAGCAGGGAATCAAGGCCCCTGCACACACTGGCCTGTCTACAGCAAGGGTGTTCCTGGGCCGTTAGGCCATCCACTCTGCTATGCCAGATGCACATGCAAGAGTGCGCACTTGGCCTTGATCTCTTTGTGCTGCGCCAAGCAGGTCACAATGTGCGCGATTGACTTGCGCAGCGTGGTGAAGATGATGACGCGTGACACACGGCCTTCTGCTGCTGCTGCCTTGGCTGCGTCTGCAAACAGGGCATGGATTTGCACCACCAGATTGGCAGGCTGCTTGCCGTTCCGTAGCAACTAGTGGCAGCCGTGCAATTGCCACCAATGCAGCCACAAGAAGCAGATGATACCGGCGCTGAAGCACCACTCACCGCTGTTGAAATGCTGCAGCACCTGCTGCTCCAGCGCCTTCATCTTTGGGTGTGGATACTTGGCTAGCTCAGACAGCTGGGTGTGCACCTCAGGGTGTGCCTTGGTCAGGAGCTCCTTCACCTGCATGTCCAAGCACGTCAAGAGTCGTAGCACACCTTGCATCATACGTACAGCAGGTTGGTCCCTGTATGATGCAGCTGAACGCTCGAGCAACAGCCCTGCTTGTGTTGGCCCAGCTGGTGGCTGGCTGGGAGCCACCAGCTTTAAAGCATGATTGATCTTCTGCGCCAGCACTGCAAGCACCACGCACCTCGGTGGTGATGCGCATGCTGGACTGCAGGTATGTCAGCGCAGGCCCTGCACCCTCATCCTCCAGGATCTCTGACAGCCCAGCCAAGAATATGGCCTGCCGGAACTGGAAGTGCAGCCGCTGCACCATGGACTTGGCGAAGCCCTTGGCTGCCAGCTTGCGCTTGAAGTCTTCCTGTGCTTCAATGAGAGGGAGGCGCAGCCGCTCCTCCACACTATAGGGCCTGTCCATAGCCTGCACCGTCGTATGCGCGTACCGAATGAAGCTGATGCTACCATCCAAGAATGCAGCACGCCTCATCAGTTGTGAGGTGAAGATCAGCCAGCAAAGGCAAGTCTTTTGCGCATGGACATGCGTATGCCCTATCCGAATCCCACCATCGCTGATCAGCCCGTGATTGGCTAAAAGCACGTGTAACACGAACATGAATATGAACCCCACCTTTGCGTCCAACAACTTGCGCAGCAGATCCTGCAACAGCCTGCGCACATTGCTGTGATAGCCTGATGTGTGCTTGTCATCCTCCACACCCACAACCTGCACACACATGTGGAAGTTACTTGTGGTCCTGCCACCCAGTCTTGCGTGCACGGTGTGTGTCCCCTGGTCCTGCCAGACTTGGGTGAGGGCACAGCATAGGCACTGCCCGATGCATCGCTGTGCAAGGACAGGACGCACCGTGACGCTGCGCTCATGGCAGTAAGGCGCGACGTCAGCATCCTTCTCACTGCGGAACTCTACTGTGGAGATGGCCAGGTTGCGAATAACCTCCTGCGCATCACAAACAGTGCTGACCGTGTATGCCACAGCTGTAGATCTTCAATCAGAACAGGGTTGCGGGAAACCTCATCTTGCCTGACTGCTTGGGCTGTTCGTGAAATCCTTCCCAGTGCGCACCTGGATGGCTTCATGCTTGCTGCCAGGTGTGGCACTGAGACCAATGCACCTGAACTTGGTCTTGCACTTGCGCAGCAGCTGCACTGCCTTGGCAGCAGGTGCATCACCCACGGCACGGTGGCACTCGTCGACAATCACACACACAACGCTGCTCTCGGGGCAAGTGCTGTTGCTGAGATCATTCTTGAGGATGTCCGGGGTGCAGAAGAACATGCGCTTTGCCTGCCACACCTCCTGCCTGTTGGCCTTCATGTTGGCTGTCAGCTCCACTGCTTCAGTCTGTGGGCATAACAGCCACAGAAGCAGGGATCAGGGAGTGTACAACATCCTCAAGCAGCTACATGCATTGTGACGTGTGAGCACAGGCAGCTGCAGGCACGGCGAGCGGGTACACTGGAGCACACCCACAAATGCAGCAGCCAAGCAATTCACACGCACCTGAGGGATACCCATGATGCTGCTGCAGGCGTCGCGCTGCTGCGTGACCAGCGGGCGTGTGGGCGCCATGAACACGATCTTGCCATCAGGGAACCAGCGGTAGAAGTTGTACATGACAACCGCTGCAATCAGGGTCTTGCCCAGGCCTGTCGGCAGGCACACCAGCGTGTTCTGGAACAGGGCCGACCGCACCATGTTGAACTGGTACTCACGGATGGCCTTGTTGGATGGGTAGATCCAGTAGCGTATGTGGCGGCCATGGACACGACGGTCCTGTGGTGACATATACATCTTGGACCGATTCAACGCCAGCACGCAACGTCCGCTATGCTCTGCGTCATGGCCGCCCATGCACTTGCAAGCATGTGTGCATCACTGCCGCTGCGTGTCTGCAGCCCAGCCCCATCTCTTCTTGCTGCACTGCTTGCTATGAAACTGTATGCAACTATGCATGCACACATGGTATGAACAAACCTCGTACTGCAGCATCGTGGGGCGTGCAGATGCTGGCTCCCAGGCATCCATGATGACAGGCAGGCCCACTGTATCAGTTGCGCCTGCATCAGTCCCCTCCAGCAGCGCCTGCGCCTCAGCAGGGGTGCTGATGCGCAGCACACCAGACAGAAAGTCTGTCCCTGCAGCCTGAGCTCCTCCGCCATTGTGTGTTGCAGCCGAGACCGTGTCTGCTGTCTGTATGCCCTGTGCAGTGGGGTCTGATGCTAGCACCTGGTTTTGGGGTGACATCTGCTGCACAGGGAGGGTGGCTGACAGATCTTGGTGGGTGTTCAGGCTCATGTGGAAGTGCTGGGGCTGCAGCTGCCCCGGCAACACATCTGTGGGAGTAGGCTGCGGGTATGAAGAAGGTCCTGTGGCTGTTGGAGCAGACGGCTGCTGGTGAGACGCCACAGGGGATGGCTGATGATTCGGTGCACTTGGGAGCATGCCCCAGCCCTGTGATTGCCGTGGCTGAGGAGGAGCCGCTGATGGTGTCTGGTCGATGCAAATCGGGGATGACAGCTTGGCTGGCAAGCCAGGCCCGCATGGTTCAGTTCGCTGTTGCTGAGGTGCAGGCTTGTGTGCAGATGGGGATTGGCCCCGGCCTTCGGCAGCAGGTTGGATGTTCATGTCCAGATGCTGCAACACCGGCCTTGCAGGAGCAGGCGCCTGGATGGACGGTGCTTGTCCTGTCCATGCCTTGTGTCCCTGACCTGGTGACTGCACAGGTGCCTGACCCCACGCCGTTGGCTGTTTGTTCTCAAGGGCACCAGCGCCTGTCTGCCATGGTTGGTGAGGAGGGTTGTGTTGTGCAGCTTGCTGTGGCGTCTGCATGGCCCACGGTGCCACAGCAGCACCACTGGAGGGCTGGTGGTGCTCGGACCGCTGCGCGCATGCAGCACCCCAAGGCAATGGTTGTGCAGGATGCTCGCTGCACGTGGGAGCGCCCCATGCAGCCTGTGCCTGTGTGCTGCGCGCGATCACCTGGCTGGCACGTGTAAAGGATGGTGGCATTGGGCTGTCGTTGCCACCAAGGCCTGAATGGGCTTGCAGTGCGAGTGATGTCGTCTGCGTGTTTGCAGACGTTGTGTTCATGGCTGGGCTGGGTGCAAGTATTCGTGCTGGAAGCTGTGCAGTACTGGCTGCAGCCAGTTGTGTTTTACCCCAGCCTGCACCGTGCTGTGGAGCAGGCCATGCAGTCTGGTCTGCAGGAGCTCTGGTTGCTGGTGCTTCCCAGGAGGGCTGCGGCTGCCACTGTTTCTGCAGCGGTTGCTGTTCCTTGACCTGGGTAGGCTGGACCGGCTTCCATGGAACTTGATGCATTGCCGGGTTAGCCACTGCTTGCGTGCTGTTGGCTGCAGAGCCAGTGCATGTGATGCCAGAGACAGTTTGGGGCGCTCCCCACCATGCCTTTTTGCCCTGCTGATCAACAAAGCCTGAGGCTTCAGGTTTATACACTCCGTTCCATGACTCAGCAGGCTGCGTCAGCCCACCACCACCTGCAGGCCCATGCTGGGCATGCTGCGTCCATGGTGCTTGGGGTACCCCCCATGGCACATGGGCTTTCTCCTGAGCTTGTGTCTTGCTGCGGTGCTGCTCAACAACGGCGTCCACGTCGAAGTCGTCCTAAGATGCACACCAACAACCGTAGCCATGGAGCGTCAGCTTGCATGTCCGCACCGCAAGCCAAAGCACTCATGCTCCTCACCCAATCGTCGTCGTCCATGGTGACCAGTTGGCGTGACCCCTATCGACAGGCCTCTCAACACATCCCCCAGCTGACCCGAATACCTAACGCTGCTGGTACGTTCAATAATTTTAGGCTTGATTTCATCCTGGATCCTCTACTTCGCGCAGGCGCAGCTGACAGCCGGGTTCAGACATCACACAACCTGTACACACGCAAGAGGAAGCACCGTTCGATCCTGCACGTTGTTATGGAATGAGGTATCAGATGCACTGAGGGCTCTTATGCGCTTGGACTCACCACTGCACCTGGGGGTGGCCACGGGTGTTGGCCATGGCGTCCGTGGCCAACCCTGGGTTTATCCCACCGTGGGTAGGACGCATCGCCGACAGCCAATGGCGGTGGCCCGTCCAAGACCAAAGCCACAAACAGGGTTGCAGGCAGCCACTGCAGATGCTGTGCAGATGGGGCGCAGCGTGCTGGTGAGTGTGCACTGCCGCAAGGACTGGTCCAATTCAGAGGGCCACGCGGAGCTGACGAGGGCACGCCGATGGCACGTACTGCTGCGCAGGGCAACAGTCTGGTTCCGCTTCCGCAGGGCAGGAACTCCGTGCAGATGCTCAGCGACCTAGCATCTGCCTGGAGTAAAATCAGCAAACGCTTGCCTCACTCTGACGAAGCAGGCCAGTCTGATCATCTGATGGTTATTGGAGCTCTACGGCTAGCGCTGGGATGGCTTGCTGGTGCCCCTGACAGGCCAGATGGCCGGAGCCCGTCGACGAGATGCGTACAGCTAGCAGCGCTGCTCGCAGACTTGTCTGCAGCCGGCCTTCCACTGGACGCCCCTAGCATCAGCGCGGGAGTACTCATCGAGGTGAGGATGATGCTGACACATGGCGCATGGAGTGTGTGGCGCATGGCCAGCGCTTGTGTGGCATGCGGTCATGCGTGTTGCAGTGCCTCAAAAGCCTGCCACTGCCGCATGCATATGCTTGCCTGTTGCAGGCCGCAGACACCGGGTTCCTGGACCATGACACAATAGCCAGCAAGCTGGGGCCGGAAGTGGCCAAGCTGGTGCATGATGTGTTGCGCGTGCGAACTGCGCCACGGCGTGTGGAGCTGTACGATGACGTGGCATCCAGGTCAGTCTGGTGGCTCACAGCTGGTGCAGATTTCTTTCCAGGTCTTTCTGGCATTTCTGGCATGTTATGTTTTGCGTGGGATGCACGCAACAAATCACGGCAGTCCTTGTGACTTGACATCAGAAGCAGGGTGACCTCCTGCGCTGTGCAGTCCATCTTAGGCGCTCCCTGCTGCTCCGTGCCACCTGTGCGCAGTGCGATCCGCGAGTGGTGCATCGCGTTCAACGACATCCGTGCTAACGTGGTGGAGGTGGTGTCACGCTGGGATGAGCTGCGCTTCGCCGACGCGCTGCCCCCATGGGACCGCCAGGCTCTGGCACTGGAGGCGCTGCAGGTGTACGCCCCCCTGGGCCATGCGCTGGGCCTGGGCACCATCAGTGCAGCCATGGAGGACGCGTCGTTCCAGATCCTGTTCCCCGGCTCCTACGCGCACACGGCCGAGTGGCTGCACAGCGTGGTGGACCCCGCGGAGGGTGCGCTGTTCGCGGCGCAGCAGCAGCTGCTGGCCGCGCTGGAGGCGCACCCGCGCTTCAACCAGCTGGCCACCGGCTGCGTGGTGGGTGTGGCGCCTGCAGGCCGCCGCTGCAGGTTGCATGCCCGCTGGGTGCATGTATGTTGTGCTGGTAGTTGATGCAGGCAGGGGCTGCTGTATGTCACCTTTTGCCCTGGCTATGGGGTGGTGCATGGGTAGACAGGCGACAAACAGCATTTGACTCTGGCTCCTCACCCCAACCTCACCACCACCCTTTGACGCCCCACTGCCTTGACCCCAGCTGCGTGCGCGTACCAAGTCGCTGTTCTCCATGATGCGCAAGATGCTGCGACTGAGCGACTTGCGGCAAGGCGGCCGGCGGCGTGACCAGGTGTTTGACCTACTTGGCATGCGGGCGGTCGTGCAGCCTCGGACTGACCTGCCGCCTGAGGAGGCTGAGGCAGCGGCACAGGAGGCATGCTACGTGGTGCAGGAGGTTGCATCATCCTTGTGGCAGGTGGGCATGCAAGCTGGGGCGAGAACACCATGGCTTTCACTGAAGCTGGGCTTCCTAGCCTCATGTCAAATATTACTGGCTTGCTGTGGCTGTTAGTGGCAACCACATCGCTCCATACTCGCTGTGCCGCCTCAATCCATGTCTGTGTATGATGTAGATGGCACGCATTCCCAAAGTCTTGAGCTTGCTTGCCATCAGGTATGACGTCCAACTTTATGGCTGAACCGTGTGGCTGTGGCTGTCCACATGCAGACCGTGCCTGAGCGCACCAAGGACTACATCACAAAGCCCAAGGGCAACGGCTACCGCTCCATCCACCTCACTGTGCGCATGGACAGCGTGATGGAGAGCCAGCAAGCAGCCAACCAGAACGGCAGCAGCAGCGGCTCAGCGGTGGAGCAGCCGCATCAGGCATGCAGCTCTGTGGCCTCCTCCTCCTCTTCCTCCCCTCCTGCATCCGCTCCTGCTTCCACTTCTCTGCTGGCATCCTCAACGCACATGCCTGCCCCGGCAGCGGGGGCGCAGACGGGGCCTGCTGCACGCAGTGATAGCGCCCTGTTGCGTATGAGCAGCCAGTCAGCGCTGGACTCAGTCACTGTTGACAGCATGGACTCAGAGCCTGGCATCAGCGGTGGTACAGTGGGCCCCATGGGCAGTGAGGATGGGGAAGAAAGCATGCTGGCCCCATTCATGGAGCTGCAGATCCGCACGCAGGCGATGGACGACAGGGCTGAGTCCGGGGAGGCCGCACATGCAGCATACAAGGGCGGGCTGGATGCGCGGCAGGCGCGGCAGTTGCAGGCATGGACCCGTGAGCTGCAGCACCGGCTGGCTGTGCGCCCGCAGGGCAAGCTGCTGCTGCCGCCATCGGTGGTTGCGCGTGCTGAGGGCGCTGTGTCAGTGCTGGAGTCAGTGGACCTGGACGGAGATGGGCTGGATGTGGGCATGGGGTCAGGAGCCGGAAGTGCGCCGGATGCGGCACAGGCCCGCAGCACCATCGCAACTGTGCTGTCATCTGACAGTGAAGAGACCCCGAGCAGCAGCGGGCAGGGGCACGGGGGTCAGCGTGGTGTCAGTGCGGCACGAGCTCGGGCCACGGAGACGCTGTTCCGGTTCATGGACCGCAACGGGGACGGCGTTCTGTCCGTGGATGAGATCAAGGCACAGCTGCAGGAGATGGCCATGAGGCCCATGTGGGCCTCGCCCTACGGTGCCATCACGTTTGACCCAGCCGCCGACATGTCCGCCCTGAGCATGGGCAGCACAGACGCATGGGCCGCGTTCGGTGCTGGCCAGGCAGCTGGGTTGGCCTCGCGTGTGCCTGAACAGGCGACTGCTGCAGAGCCTGACATGGATGTGGACACGCTGTACCAGATGGTGGCGCCTGCGGATGGTGAGCTGTCCCTGGAGGACTTCCGGGCCCTCATCAAGCAGGTGTGTCCTCTGGTGCTGCCTGCCTGCTGTCAGCGCATGCAGCCTGTGTTCACACCTGACTGTTGGGCTTCCAACATGCTTGTACAACTGGAGGCGGTGATTAAAAAATGGGAATGGAACATCTTGTGATGACACTGGAACTAACGGTTTCAAATGGATACTTATGAGCCTTGCCACAATCGCCATTTGTCACACTTTGTGGTGTCATAGCATCAACATACATCACTTGATAAACGGTACCCAAGCACGGTATGGACTGTTGCCAACCTGTAGCATTACAGCGCAGTCACGAACATTGCCTGCGACCTGCTTGCTGGCTCTGCAGGCCAGCCTGCTGCGCGCGCGCAAGCGCCAGCGGCATGAGGGTCTGCAGGCACCGCCGCCCCACAGGGAACAGCAGGAGCCGCGACCAGGAGGTGACGCGGCATCTTCTTCATGATGACCCTTCGTGCTGCCAACATTGGCACTGGGGCTTGTACATTAGCCGAGCAGCAATAAGAACGGAGCACCAGAGCAACGGGATTGTCGGTTTGGATGTGTTGCCGAGGTGTGGACTGCCTGCGCACATGCAGGCCTCTGCTTGTACTAGATGTATGTGTATGTGCCTCTGGCCGGAGCGCCAGTGCGCCTCCTGTTATCATCAGAGTTTGGTTGCACATAGTGTTCAGCGAAGAGGTGCCGGTTTCATACGAGAGCATCGGTTTCAGTGGATTTGATGGATTCTGGACTGGTAGGAGAGGTGGCTGCAAACTAACGGAGGGAACGTTTGTAGGCTGTACTACATGCTGCTTTGCATTTACAAGATTTGAGACAAAAGAGGGATCAATTGGTTGACAGGATGGTGTGACGTGTCACGCCTTGGCGCACAATTCATCAGTGCGTACGCTGCATACAACACATATGATGTGGCTTGAGTGCTTATTGTGTACTGCTTTTGGCCTGTTGAGTTGTAACAGCGTTGTGCAAGCCCTTTGGGTACTTGGGCCCTGACACATGTCACTCGTCGCGCGTATCACTCAGCAAAAACAACGATGGTAGCTCCTTCACATCATGTGCCCTATCTGAGCCTGACAGCTTCTTAGGAACAAAGACGCGTGAAAACTGCACAGCGGGCTGCGTGGCGGCCCCAGATGGACTCTCAGTGATGGTGCCCTGCCGCCGGGGCTTGAAGATCTGAGGCCCTGGCACAACGGCTGGGTACAGCTGCTGCGGTGGCTGCATGGCACGTTGCATGCCTGCTCTTGCAGATGTGGCGACGCCTGCCATCCCCCCCGCACCATCACGATCATCCCCTGCAGCTGCGGCCTTGCTGGCGACCTCAGCATAACCCTGTGCTGCACCTGTTTCAAGCTGGTTGGGCAGTGACGATTCCATGGCACCACCCCCACTGGACGCCCCTGGCCGCACCCTGTTGGGGCTGCGTGCTGTGGGCTGCAGCGGCTGCAGCACAAGGGGAGGGGACCGTGCACGCGGCCCAGGGCTGGAGGTTGCATGTGGTAGGACGCAGGGGGATGAGGACAGCACCTCTGCGGCCACCGCGAAAGCACGAGACGTGGCCGGGCTGAAGTTGGATGGGGGCGCCAGGTGTGGGCTCCGTGGCACGTAGATGTGTAGACCTGCGCCTGGCTTGAACGACCCGCCCAGCTCCTTGGATGTGGTGCTGGTAGGTGAGGGGTTCCTGCGGTCGCCTGAGCGGTCCTCCTTATCATCCATGCCACCATCTGCACTGCACGCTTCCCCCCCATCCGCCATGACCTCCAGGGTGCTGGGCTTCACGCCGATCACGCTCACACGCACGTTGGTGCTCTGCCGGCCCATCATGCTCACACGCGATGGCGATGTGGACCTCGCGGCGGCCACTGCTGCAGCTTGCGCCAGCTTAGCTTGCTGCTCCCTGTGCGCACACCAGACCAGGGCCATTGAACACAGCATTGTTGGCCGCGTGTGTTGCTTCGCAAGCAGGCGGCATGCACACTGTCAGTATCTTTGGCGGTATTTGGTCACTGCCTTCTGCGCACAAGCCTGGGCAAAATCCAACCATCAGAGGACCCCAATGCACACAATGCAGGCATCCAATGGTGCACAACCCACTCACTGGTACTCCTCCTCGCTGAGTGGGTGCACAGGGAACATGCGTGTCATGTACTCGCTGCTGTCCTTGAACCGTGCAGCTGCTTCCTGGCGCGGGCCGTGCAGGGGTATGGTACCCAGCTGCACCCCTGCCACTGCGGCGTTCAGCCGCTGCTCCGAGCTCGTGAGCTTGGCGCGCGCTGAGCTGAGGGCCCCCAGGTCATCCATGCTCTCATCACCCAGTGCCAGCCCACCCGCACCACCACCAAACAGGGACTGCAGTGTGCGTGTGTCCTGGTGCTGTAGGGACGGCCGTCCACCGCCACCTAGCACAGCCTGTGACACACTTGGACCCAGGGTCCGGCTTGGCTCAGGGCTGAGGGTGGGGACAGGCAGGGCAGGCATGCTGGGTGTGTTGCCACCCGCAAGGCCAGGCGCGGCAGTGCCCACAGGTGCTGAACCATCCCAGTCCACATACGCCTGCTCAGGCCCCCCGCTGTTGCGCGAGTTGGTGACTGTGCTGCGCTGTGTCTTGGCAGGTTGTGGCATGTCCATGGGCAGCAGTGCTGGGTCGTGTGCCTGCAGCAGCTTGTCCAGGCGCTGGGCCATGTTGAGGGGGGCCGGGGGCGGGGGAGGTGGAGGAGGTGGCGGTGGCTTGGGCTTGCGACCATTGATCTCCCGCCCATGTAGGTCCAGCTGCATGCATGTATGTGTGCATTGAGTTACGTGCATGGCCAAGCGCATTGGATGCAGACCGGTTCCAGAACAGATGGTGCATTCACTCAACCACATAGAGGTCGCTGCTGTGAGCATTGTGCACTTCACAGCTGGTGGTGATGCAAGTTGAATGCCCACATCAACGACACCACTGGCACACAACAGAGAAAAAGGAGTGTGAGATACAATCTGCATGCACCTTCATCGCAGGTGCCGGCAGTGTGAGGTAGCTGGAGAGATCCTCCTCCCCCTCTGTGCTGCCGTTCTCATCGAAGTCTTGGTCCCTGCCTGCCCCAGTTTGTTTGGTCGGACTGCCTGGGCGGGGCACAGGTAGGCCCTTTGCACGCAGCTTGGCTTCGATGCGCTGCACCTGCATGCACAGCACGGTGTTGCGCGCAGCATGGTGGAACAACACCCTTTGCACAATGTGCGCATGAGCCATGGTGCGCACATGCATGGCATGAGCTTGCATGTTGGGTGACAATGTCCCGCATAGTATGTCAGGCGCGAGAGCTAGCACACCTCTCGCACAAGCTTCTCCGCACGGGCATCCCTGCGCTGACCTCCTATGGGCATAGTTGCTTATATGCCCATCGAAGCGCAGCTCTGGCGAGGAATCTTATTGGTACAGCGATATACTTTGCTGCAGCATTAAATCATGTCGTTCCCATCGCTACCTGCACGAGTTCACTTCTTGCACGTCTGGTACTTTTAAGCTTATGTTCTATGTGCTATTTCTCAAAAAGTTCAACTCCACCATCATGCCCGTGCACTACTGCAACCTGCATAGGTTGTACTGCTGAACGTGTGGCACGAGCCATGGTATAACATTTTTACTGTGCACAGCAAACGAATAATTGCATACCAGCTTTGTTTGGTTCGGATCAATCCAAGATGGGCTGCAGGGTGTTGTTGATGGCCGTAACAGTTTGCCTGATACTACAAACTGAAGCAGCCAAACGAAAGCCAATCCGTAGAAGGGAATTAATGGCAGAAAGTGGACCTTCGGATGAACAGATCTGGGACTCTGGTTTGTTAGAAAAGACAGTCAGCTCTGCCACACTGTATGAGGTGATCTGCACCAGTTGTTGGAAGGTTTCTTGGACCCAGTGCTGCATCATGGCACATGCACAATATAATGCATGTTCAAGGCGTGGCGCGCTGACGCAAGCTGCACCCGCAGAAAGCCCGGACATACTTCCTGGACACTACCATCAAGAAGTTCCAGGGGCCCGTGCTTGCGTATGTGACACCATGGTGTGTGGCACCATCAAGTTGACCCTACAGTCCAAATTATGGTGCAGCTGTACAATAGGACACATGAGGCCTTTCAAAACCAGTACTGAGGCTCAGAGCATCAAAAATATGGTTCAGCGCACTCATATGGCTCGTTGATTGCACATTGTGCAGGCATAGCGCGGGGTATGATTTTTCAGTGCGGTTCCGAGGCAAGCTCACACATGTGTCACCGGTGTGGTACCAGCTGCGGCGTGGGGCCATTGAGGAGGTGAGGAGCACAAACATGTGCATGCCTTGAGCGCTTGCAACATTTCATTCATACTGGTATAATTTGCCTCATCCTGGCCAATTGCCCCATGGCTGCAGGGCTTGCACACTGCATGTTTCGTGAGCAACCGAGCCCTGGTATATGCATAACCGCTCAATGCGTTCATCACCCATGACCATAACCATGCATCGCAGGGCGGCCCCAAAGAGTGGGCGCTGCAAGGCGGCCATGAGTTCAACAAGACATGGTTTGATGAGGTGAAGCAGCCGGTGGCAGAGGGCCGTGACCGTGTGCGCGTGGTGCCACGTGTCATTGTGGAGCTGGCAGAGGCACAGGACCATGTAGATTTGGTGCGTGTGCATGGGTGGAGGGAAGCAGGGGCATGCAGCTTGCACGTTTCTGCTGTGGCGCGGTGGGTCGCGAATTCAGCAGTGGCACAGGGGCACATTGGTGGTGCTGAGCTGGCCGGCACCTGGCAAGCGGACCATGGGGCTTGAACATGCAAAGAGCATTGTGATCATGCAGCTTGGCTCGCTGCGGTTACACTAGGCTCAATCAGAAGAACATTACACCGCTCAATCAGTAGAAAATCACACCCAGCTGTACGCTTATGAAGATGTCTCAGAGATGACGCCTCAGAGGTGATCTCGTTGTACTGCTTGTGTGGCAGGTGAGCAATCCAGGTCATGCAGTCGAGCTGATACTCTCGGAGGTGGTCACACGTGGCTATGACGGCATCGTGAGTGTTGTCCAGCATGTGCAGGACATAGCCTTGTCGCAGATGCCATGCAGGCATGCATCCATTTGTGTGGTCTTACGACATGTCACAGCAATGTCAGCAGACTGAGCTGATACGTCGATGTTTGTACCCGTTTATCCTTGTGACGCTGATGTGCTGCATGGTCTGCTGCTACACTTGCACGCACATGCATGCGCTGCACATGTGTGAGCCCTGCCGACCATGCCATGTATTGGGCATCCCACAAGCTTTCCGCATAACATGGCCGCCACAGGTTCTGGAGGTGTGGATGACTTGGATCCAGATGAACGGCATTGAGAACGACGGCTTCAGGGAGGCAGCGTACAAGTTTGTGGCACACCTTGCGCACGTGTTGCACAAGGCACCCGGCCGCCGCCGCGAGCTCATCCTAGCCGTACCGCCTGCAGTTCCCTCCGGCTACGGCCGCCCCTTCACACGCCGTGACAGCTTTGATGCGCTCAAGAGCCACGTGGACTTTTGGTGGGTGGCCATGGTGTGCTGCTCACTGCACACGTGCTTGTCCCCGGTGGTGCCTACAGGCAGCACACCGCGGTCAATCTGTGTTGTTGTGAGGCACGCAACGACAGGGGTGCTGGTCAACGAGATGCTGCAGCCGTATGTTTACATGTCTGTTTGGCCATCGTGCTGCAGGCGTCATGTGCATATCTCGCCTGCATGGCCAGCAACCATGTGTGCATCTGAAGCTGATCTCCTCTGTTCATTTCTCCGAACCTGTTGTCTATGACTCCCTGAAACTGCTCCCAGGTCTGTGATGACGTACGATTGGGCCATAGGCCAGGGCGCACTCCCCAACGCGCCCATGAATTGGTTGGAGGCCAATATGCAGCTCATCCTGGAAGGAGGTGAGAGACAGTCGTTGGAGTGGGGCGTAGGGAGGGGACAAGACAGGACACGCATCACCTCCACATGAGTGACTTGCACTGGCTCCATGTGCTATGGAAGATGTTTTTGCAAATGCTTTTTGCCTATCTGCCTGGGTGCAGAAAAGGGCAGCAGTGCAGGCAGTGTGCTGGCGCGACCTGAGCAGGCGCTGCTCGGCCTCAACTTTTACGGATATGACTACGCAATGAAGAATCTGGTGGGTGGCATGAACAGGTGCACTGGATGTGATCAGGGGGGTGAAAGGTATGGCCAGGTTGGAAACCCAATGCCATGTGTACTGGTCGGTCCATGCTGGCTTAGCTGCAGTGGTGATAGCCACATCATGAAAATGCTGGTGGGGTGCTGCCCTGCCCTTACTGCCGCCACACAGCCACGTCTTTGCCTTCTAAACCCGGCAGCATCTGCCAACCACTCGAGCTTTTGCTGGGGCTGCGTCACAGGCTGCATCACAAGCCATTGTGGCCGATGCTTTCTTGGCCCTGCTGGCCAAGCACCAGCCTGAGATGGTGTGGGAGCGCGCACATGAGGAGCACTCCTTTGAGTACACGGTGTGTTGGAGTATGCATGGGTGCTTGTTCAGTTTGAGAAGTGTGTTATTGTGGCCCGCTGCCAGCTGGGCAGTTTGAGGGTGCAGCCTCAGGGCGTGCAGCAGGGCCATATGCTCCGTGCTTTTGAACGGTACAGCAATCCAAGCAGCTTGAGGGCGGTCAACACTGTATGTCATCAAGTGACAAGATTGTGGGGCTGCTTGCAATGCAGGGCGTGGATGGCGCACACAAGGTCTTCTTCCCCACCCCCCGCTCCATCCAGGTGTGTGGTTTGCACCACAAGCTGATTACAAATGCCTCGTCTGTCTCTGCCTGCCCTGTTTTTGGATAGCTGTTGATTTCATCAGCTGGCTTGTGTGATCACAAACTCACAGTGCGTTGCGGGTGTCGCCGTGCCCCACCTGTGATTGAGCTGTGTGCCTCCTCCTCTGGCAGCAGTACGAGCAAGCATGCAATGCTCATGCATGGTGCATGCAGGTGCGGCTGGAGGCTGCACAGCGGGCAGGCATGGGTGTGTCCATCTGGGAGCTGGGTCAGGGGATGGACCGCTTCTTTGACCTGTTGTAAACACCGTGATTCTGCTCAAGCCAGCTGCAGCGGGCAGTACAGGTGTTGGTCCCAACAGGATACGCTGCACATGTGCTTACACATGTTTGTAACATGGCGGCGGTATCCACATCAATCAGAACCTGCAGTACTATCTCAGCCATGGACAGCCACAGCAGCCCCTAAGAATCATGCTCTAAATTTGGCCTGCTTCCTAAAGCAACATGCCAGAACTGTCAGTGCGTCTCACACATGGACATGGTCAGTGCGCATGTGCTCAGTGACGCTTCCCCGACCACTGGGCCGCATGTGCCAGCATGCGTGGGTACGTATCTTACTACTATGCCCTTCCTGGCCTTCTGGTTCACGTGGATCTTCATAACTACCACTGCAAGCCCTTGGCCTGGCCGTGCCTATCTCATGGCTGCCGCCTGCTACCAGCCCGTGTCAGGGCCCCAGCAATGACCCCGGGCTTCGAGAACGCTGCCCCCAAAGCTAGCCCAATGTTGCGCCCAATCGTGGGTGTGGGCACACTGCCTGGATCCCTAATAGCTGCTGGACTGCCACCAGCTCCTGCCACGCTGGTTCGGCGGGAGCCTGCCCGCTGCAGTGCAGAT
This sequence comes from Haematococcus sp. NG2, assembly GCA_004335575.1. Taxonomy (NCBI): domain Eukaryota; kingdom Viridiplantae; phylum Chlorophyta; class Chlorophyceae; order Chlamydomonadales; family Haematococcaceae; genus Haematococcus; species Haematococcus sp. NG2. The sequence continues at coordinate 650,414 of QAXD01000014.1, read as the reverse complement.
GTGGTGCCCGTAGTCGCGGAGCGGGAGCCGCGCTCCACTGATGCACGCACATCGCCCGGGTCCTCATCGTCCCCAATCACCCATGGTGGCCTGCCCACTGCAGGCGACGCAGCGCGCTGCGCACCAGTAGATGCAGGGGCCAGGTGGCTGGGCACCGGCCCCACCCACCCAATACCGCCGCGCTCCACCTCGTCAGGCTGAGGTATGTGAGACAACACACCGCCCTCGGAGGTGGAGGAGCGTGCAAGCAGCGACGCGCGCATAGAGGCGCGCGCCGTGCTGGGCACCACGGTGCCTGCAGATGCTGCTGCTGCTGCTACAGCGCCTGTTGCAGGTGCCCCGCTGCCTGTGCCGCCTGTGCTCCCTGGGGCAGTGGTGATGAGTGGGGAGGATGAGCGCAACGGCGACCCCAAGGGGGATGTGGGTGTGTGGGACAGCATGGCACCAAACAGCCCACCCCCTGCCGCCAGCAGCGGCCCGCTGTTGGGTGCAGCCCCACCGGCAGACGCGGCAAGAGGTGACGCGGGGTGTGTGCCACTGAGTGAGGGGCGCTTGGCTCGCAGGGCCTGATGAGGTAACGGGTCCTGGGCCAGCACACCGCCCCCAAGAGAACTGATGGTGTGACCGGCCCCTGGTGTTCGAGGTGTGGAGACTGCGCTGGATCCGGTGCTGTTGATGCCGTTGGAGGAGAAGCGGCGGTCGAGGCGCGCGAGCAGGCTGGCTCTGGAGGGGGGCTCTAGGTCCACGCTGGTGGGTGGCGGTTGGGGTGGCGGTTGCGGCTGTGCTGTGGAAGCTCCGCCGGATGCTGAGGCTGGGCTGTCAGGCACCAGGCGGAGGGGGGATGCCATGGACAGGGAGGAGCGGGCATCGTTCCCCGGCCCTAGCCCGCTGTTGTCCAGGCTCCCGCTTGCACTGGCGTGCATCAGCTCCAGCGCAGCGGCAAGTGCTGCTGCAGCAGAGCCCGTCGCGGGTGCTGCTCCTGGACCACCCACAAGCGTGATACCACCGTTCATACTCATGCTGCGCGACACCGGGTTGGCACCACCTTCTGTACCAGCGGTGGTGCTCACCGCTTTCTCTGAGCGCTCCTGCAGCTGCAACTTCTGGTACTCATGCTGCAGCTGCAGCTTCATGGCCGCTTCCTCTGTTTTTGAGGGACTGGCCTCTGCAGCTTGGTGCAAGGGGCTGGCTGTACCACTGCCGCTCACCTGCGTGCACATCACAGATGCACACCAGCAGCGCCATGGCGGCGTCACAGCCAGGTACGTTCATATGTCGTGCATGATGTGCTGCATGCCTGGCTGAGGTGCACTGGACCATCTTGAGCTGCTACTGCCTCCTGCTCATCCCTCTGTCTGTTCATGCTCCCCAAACCACAGCACACCCATGTACACAGTCGTTTGCATGCATGCACTTTGGGCTTGCACTTGCATGCCATGGTACACCCACCTCACGAAAGATGCTGGGCCGGGGCCGGCCCATGGGACTGGAGGACGAAGGAGGCTGCGGCGACAGTGAAGGTGAGCTGGCTCCTGTATGCAGAAGGTGGCAAGAAGGGTCAGGGTACATAAAATGGTATGTTACGCAGTCGATCAGCTGACAGCATACCATATAGCTCTGCCGTGTAGGCGGATGGGCTAATGGGTTTTGCACGCTCGACAATGCCTGCCTCCTCCTGCTCAATTCTTATCCCAAGCTTGAAAGACTCCTTGGTACGCTTGATGCGCTCTGCGATGCCCAAATCCTTCTCCCTGCCCGCCATCGTTGTGTACGCTGCAGTGTGTTTTACAGGCTGGGAATGCTACATTATCAGCGATCTTGCCACTGTATACAATCAACAGACCTATCGGATGACACGAGGCGGGAAGTGTCAACGGTTAGGGTCAACAAAGTGTGGCTGTGTGTGCGCTAAATTCACGAGAACTGTCGTCAATGATCGCATATCGCCATTTTGTGGCTCTTTGTTTGCCAGTAGGGTGCTGCTGGTCAAACCTTGGGTTGTTTGCAAGCTTTCGCAAATGGTGCAACGATGTCCATATTTACGGAGCCTGGGGCTGCATTGATGCAACACTGATGCATTGACCAGGGATGGACTTGAAGACGCTTCTTACGAACAAACCATTGTTGTCGACGCTGTCAAAGGAGTTTGAGCTCCTGAAGAAATCAGGAGGTGGGCATGACTGCACCATTCAGTGTAAACAGAAGCATGTCCAGTTCATGCTTACCTGCCCATCATGCAACATGCAACTCATGCCTGCGCAGCTGATGTTGACTATGAGGCGTGGGTGAGACAGCGCATACGAGAAGCCGCACGATCAACACGCACAGTCCAGCCTGGTGATGCAGCCACGCCAGCACAAGTGCCAAGCCATGCTGCTGCACATGCACCACGGCCACCACCAGTGCACCGTGATCAACCAACACAGCTGGTGCCCAGTCTCCGGCCCAATAGGTGCTTCACAAGATACCTGAGGCTGCTTGTTTCGGCTGGGCGCTTGTCTACACTGCTGCGACCATCCGGCAGTTCTGACTGGCATGAAGCAATGATGCCTCGAATGAGCTTGCTGTGACATGCTTTGTTCTGACATGAATGCCATCCTCACACTGCAGGCACGGAGCTGTGGTCATGACACATCAAGTGGTGCCAGTGCAGGTGGAGACAGTGGCAGGCGGCATCCAGCTGACTGGCGAAGGCCTGGATGTGCCCAAGTTTGTTGCTCCTGCACAGCCAGGCGCTGCACCCTCAGCATCTGCTTCAGCGGCAGCAGGACAGTTGCAGGCCGCAGCGGGTGCTGGCAGGAGGCTCATGGCAGCAGTCACCTCAACGGGCACTGAGCCTGTATTCATCAGCAAGCTGTACGCAGAGCGTGGTGATGTGTGGTCAAACCAGCCGGAGACTTCGGTGGGCACGCGCTACACAGGACCACGTGACCAGCTTGGCCGGCCTGCCCGTCCTGACTGGGCTGCGGCTGCGTCCCTGCAGGCGGCACTGCGGGGCAGCTCAGCAGTGCCTCACCTGCAGGCAGCAGCAGAGCGGGAGCGGCGCATGGCCCTGGCCACAGCCTTGGCAAAGGAGCAGGTGGCGCTTGGCCTTTCGCCTGACAGCGTGGCTGCACGATCAGGAGAGGTGGCTAAGGCAGAGGTGGCACAGGTGCTGCATGTTGCACAACAGATTGCGCAGCAGCACGAAGGCCTGGCCAAAGCCGTGCACGAGACACATGAGCAGCTGAAACAGCACCAGGCACTGCTGCAGGCTGCGTTGCAAGGGCGCGCCATCCCAGCTGCGGCAGACCAGGCAGACGGAGCAATCCAGGATACGTCCCCTGTCCCCGATGCATGGTTTGTGCGTGCTGCTCGGTCAAGCAGTGGGGCTGGTAACAAGCAGCGAGTGGGGATGAACGGCGGGCACAATGACGCCGCAGCTGCCAAAGCGCAACGCAAGCGTGAAAAAAAAGAACAGCTGAAGGCCGCGTTGAGGCAACTGCTACTGGGCGGAGGAGCGGGTCCGAGCAGAGGCGATGTAGACGGCAAGGGCCGGGACATGGATTTAAGCAGCAGGGGTGGAGCACCAGCACTGGGTGGTGGTGCAAGGGGAGTAACCAACGTGCACCGGCTGATGCAAGGGCTGCGTGCGCAGGCACGGGGGGGAGGTGCTGTGGACCCTTATGACGCAGGCATGCTATCGTCAGGGGTAGATACAGCACGGCAGGACCAGCCCAGGCCACGGCTCAGGCCCCCGCCTGTGTGGCACGGCAGCCTTGTCTCATCCCAACAGCGTGACACGGCAGGGATGCACAGGCAGCGGCACACGAGCCCCCCTGCACCATCGTATCAGGCCGGTCATGGCCTACCACCTGGATTTGGGGTGGAGGTGGAGGAGGAGGCAGCTCGTGTGCTGGCTGCAGACCGCGCAGCAGCAGTGGAGCGTGAGCGGTGCGTGCCATGCACCGCCATTGGATGCGGCCGGCATTGCACAGGTGTCCAATGATGCCGCTTGTGGCATGTGAAGCACCGGCCTGCATGCACAGTATCTGAGTATGGCATGTTCCATACTGGCCGGCAGCACTGCGCCTACCCGTCGGCGTGATCCATGCACATTGATGTACACTGGTGCAGCTCGGTTCCCTCTCTTACTTTGAACGCAACATGCACATGCAGGCTGCACAAGCTGGAGGTGCTGGAGGCGCGCCTGGGTGACCTGGCCGCCAAGCTGGAGGGGCAGCTGGACCGCGCATCTGAGCTGCAGCAGCAGGCAGACGCAAATCCACACGCGCAGAGGCCGCAGGCGCCACAGCCTGTACACGCACCCTTGGAGAGCAATCCAGTGTCCGCGGACACGGCAGCTGCAGGTGCTCAGTCGCAACTGCAGCAGCCGCAGCAGCAGCAGCAGCTCAGTGTTGTTGACTTGCACCGCATCATGGCGCAGCTGCAACGCATGGAGGAGCAGGAGGCGGCGCTCAGGCGCAAGTGGCTCGCACCACCAGCTGAGCAGACCACAGCGCAAGTGCAGTCACACACCACAACGACCGCACCAGTGCAGGCACCGCCTGTGCTGGTGGTCAGCGATGGGCTGCTGCGCACAGCGGCGGGGGTATCAGGGGCAGGTGCACGCAGCACGGCGCCCAGCATTGTGCCAGATGGTGGTGGCAGCACGACCGGGGGCGCGGGTGTAGACACAGGAGCAGTGTCTGCATGGCGCAGTGTGGCTCAAGACCCTGTGCGTGAGGAAATGCTGGAGTCGGTTCTGGAGGCACGCAAGTGAGTTGCATTGCAGGATACACCCTGCCCACTGTGCATGTGGGCGTAACAACACAAAACCCCGGCAGCACATGCATCCTGCGGCTTCTGCGACTGCCTCACACCCTGCTGTGTGCGCAAGCTCTGCGTGCGCACTTCACATGTGAAGCGCCTGCTCGCTCCCCGTTCCGTGCGTGCGACCCGCAGGCAGTTCCTGCGCCACCAGCGGCTGCGGGATGGCGAGCTCATGGCTGCAAGTGAGCCTGGGGTGACACCAGTGGACATTGTGGAGGACATCGCTGATGTGCTGCTGGAGGAGGTGCTGGCAGGCCAGGCTGCAGGTGCGTGTGTGGGGGCGCTGGCACGGCATGCAAGGTGCAGGGTGCTTGATGCACTACGAAGTCTGCATGCGTTGCGTGTGGAGCTTTTACGATACTGTGTTATCTGCCTGCTTGTCCGCCAAATGGTGTCCACGTGCACCCAGTCCCAAACCAACAACCCCTGTCTAACCACTTTGCACTTTTGCATTTTTTGGCTACAGACTTGCTGGGATTCTGCGACACACTTGGAGAACACCTGTTTGACAGCGAGTTTGAGGCCTTTGCATAAGCCATCGCTCCTGCTTGGGTTTCAACATGGTCAGCTGAGAACATCGTTCCTTCCTCGAAGTTGATTGGCAAGCTGCCATGTAGCTGTAAAAAGTTATGCAGAAACCTATGTGCAAGCCATAGATCAGTCCACGATATCAAGATGAACTCTATACGGCGCTTGTTTAGCAGCAACACAGCCCTGGCAACCTCGCAGAGTGCTTTGGTGGACCACCTGGTCGCAAGGGGAGCCGTGCGCCACCCCAAGGCTGTGAACGTGCTGAGGATCACCGACAGGAAGCTGTTCATACGCCCGCCAGACGGGATCGCAAGCCTTCAGGCTGAGCAGGACGCGTACAAGGTGCAAGCGGGATTTTGATGGGCATGGTTTTTCTGTAGGCTTTTTCTTCACCACCTGCGCATGACTGTACTACCAAAGTTGAGCACCGTCTTCTTCAACTGTGCCATGAGCAGCTTGTTGTGATGGGGACAGCAGTGCGCACGTGTCAGCCCTACCGTGAGGGCACTGGGCCGGCCCCACAATCTCCATGCACACATCTGCGTTCCTGGCTAACCTCAGCAGCTGCGCCTCACGTTCCTGCAGGACAAGCCGCTGCCCATCGGACAGGGTCAGACCATCTCCGCGCCCCACATGCATGCGGTCGCGCTGCAGGTGTGCTGCCTCAGCTGCAGCACCTGCAGCTGCGCATGACCTCCTGAACCTGTTCTCACCAGTATTGTGGCCCATGCCCAACTGCCTGCGGTCTGCGCATGTGCTGCTTGCTTGCTGCAGCTGCTGGCGGAGTGGCTGGAGCCAGGGGCACGGGTGCTGGACGTGGGGTCGGGCTCCGGGTACCTGACCGCCTGCATGGCGCGCATGGTGCAGCCGGGAGGCTTTGTGCTGGGGGTGGACAAGGTGGGGGTTGTATGGGTGGGCCAGCTTGGGCCGCTTGGCTTCATCTCTGCTGTGGTTAGGGTGCCTGAGGGATGGCGTGAAGACCATGACCGTACTGAGAGCTTGGCCCGCCTGCAAGCCTTGTACGGGATAGTGGCTGTATCATACACTGCGCCACCTCCATGTGCCAGCCGCGCATGCTGCAGCATGGCAGATGGTGACTTCCAGCGCACCTGCACCACAAGGCACCAGTATGGTGCACTGATTGGTAAACGGTACACACCAACGACACATTACTATCTTCTGTTCTCGGCTGGTGCCTGGCCAACTTGGTGCTTCACACTCAGGTGCCTGAGCTGGTGATGCATGCGCGTGCTGCAATTGCAGCCGCGTGCCCTGAGCTGCCGCCTGGCAGCTGGCGCATCGAGCATGGCAACGTACTGGCTGGTGGGCTCCCATGTTACACCTGATTTTGTTGGCCAACCTCCACTGTTTGTTTTGCGCTCCACACCTCACGGCACCCAGAACACATGTCGGATGCACTGTGTGCTCCCTTGCATGCTCCTTCCACAACCGTGCGCTCTCACTGCGTGGCTACTTGTGCCCTGTGCATGCTCCACATAGGAGAGCTGTCGGAGCGTGAGGCCGGGTTCAACGCGATCCATGTGGGTGCAGCTGCGGCCAAGCTGCCTCAGGAGTTGGTGGACTGTATGCTGCCAGGGGCGCGCATGGTCATCCCAGTGGGGGAGCAGGGCGGCTCTCAGGTGAGGTGTGGTGTGGGTTGGACTGCTCACCCACCGAATGTGTGCGACATGTTCCTGGGGGCAAGGTAAAGCACAGCTGTGTGGAACACGCAATTGGGTGATGGGGCTCGTTGCGTGGGCTCGTTGTGGGTCTCAGAGCAGTGCATGGGGCCGGCACCTGCTGCTGGCTTTCTACTGCATCAAACACTGGGATGAGGCAAGTGTGGTCAGAGGAGCAGTGTGCTGCCGACCAATGCCACACCTGACATGACACTCATGTAAGCATGGTGCTGCCTGCAGGTGCTGATGGCTGTGGACAAGGTCGAGGGAGGTCTGGTGATGGTGCAGCAGATCATGGGGGTGGCATATGTGCCCCTCACACCACCTGATCGCAGCTTGGAGGGTACACCCTGAGTGCCTTTCTACCAGCTTCGGCTTATGCGCTTGGGTCTGAGTGGCAAGGAGGCACCCTGCTTTGGGGTTACCATGTGTGTGGTGATGAGGGGTACTGATGAATTGAAGTTGCTACAGGACAGGTACCCCATGGAACACCGTGAGTGAATGTGGACAGATCCCTGTTTTGAGATTTTGACGCGGTTTCTGCTGGTCGCGGGCTGGTGGCTGTTTGGTTGTGTTGATGGTCTTGTTGTGGCCATACCTCCGAGTTGGTTCAAAGCTCATCTTGTTACAGCACATTTTGTGAGTCACACTTGTGTGCACATCATTTGGTTTATCTTCCCTGTTCACTTTTGCCGATGGTCGATCCAACAACTGAATGGCACATTGGAACATTGTGGGGCTTGCAGCAAACAACGCCACAAAAACAGTGAAAGGATGCGAAATGCTGTGTTTGGTTGCAAGCCCCTGTCAGGTTGGACAGGGAGCATGGTTGGACAATTGAGCAAGTATCGAAATATGGGACTGCAGATGCATGTAGACACACGCATACTTCAGTGGCCCGTGTAAAGACGGAGGAGAGTGATCCTGTGCACGCACTAGCTGGCCAATCACTGGCCTACAGCTATACACGACAAGATGCATGCGCAGCGCACAGCCGCACACAACACATAATGCATTCGAGAAAATAGTGAGCTGGAAGCCTGAAGGTGCGCGCTGTGCAACAATCAACCCATACGTATACAAGATGTTGCATGCGGCTCTGAACCATACTAGGTTCCTCATGTGATGGGTGGCTTGCCAAGTTCATGTGGCACCTCCTCCGCAGCCACTCCCACTCCAGCCACTGAGAGCAGGGTGTGAGAGGGCGGGGTTAGCCCAGCCTGATGCGCAGCTGACGCAGCAAGATCCTCTGCAGTTGCTCCTGCCTCCATTTCGCGTGCCTCAGACGGTGCCACCTGCAGCGGATGTGGGGGTGTGGCCACAGCCGCAGTTGGCTCGGGCAACGCTGGCATGCTGTCATGGGATGGGGGAGGGAGGTGAGCGACTGCGAGGGGAGGAGATGTATGGCCAACAGGCAGCTGCTGGCTCTGCTGGTGCTGTCCAAGCGCTGGTGCTGGATCCATTGTGTGTGTTGGTCCCCCCGTAGGGCTTCCTGCTGCAAGCTGTGCCTGTGCGTGCCCCTGCGTGCACTCGGCCGTCTCGTCATCCAACACCACCAGATCGCCCTCGCCCTCATCCCCCGTCACAAACTCCTCCTCATCCTGATCCTGATCCTCCTCCTCCTCCTGCTGCTGCACTTCCTGCTCTGCTGGCTCTGCCTCTTTCGTGCCACTAGCTGCTGCCCCTCGGCCCATGTCCTGGTCACCTCCAACCCCACTGCCCATCAACTCTGCAATACCTAGCAGAGCGTGGGTAGGGCCCTCCTCCCCAACCGCTGCCTCCGTCCCAGACCTTGCCCCGGGCACCACCTCGTCATGCCCACTGTCAAGCTCATCATCCCCACTGCCGCCCTCAATGATGCTGGGCTGCAGCCACACGCAGCTGCTGCCGGCCTCTGTGGCAGCGCTGGTGCTCTCAGCAGTGAGCGGCCCGGCCGGGGCCAGCGCACCACGGCTGCTGCTGCCCGCCGATGCAGAGCTGGAGGAGCCAGCCTTGAAGCATGAACCCTGGCCTTCCAGCGTGAAGGACATGAGCAAGTGGCTGTAGGAGCAGGAGCCACCGCGCACCTGGTGGCCATAGGACCGGCCCCCCTCCGGCTCCACCAGGCCCTCATGGGGAGCACCCACAGCGGCCATGCTCGCCCCCCTGCCTGGTATGGGCACCGAGCGAGATGTCGGCTTCACAGCAGCGGCAGGCATGCCCATGGTGCCGGGTATGCGCATGGGCAGCGAGGCAGGGGCCGTGCGTGGCAGGCTAGCCCGGCTGTCGCCGCGCCCTGGGCCAGTGACTACTGTGGCGATAGCCGGTGGCCCCATGCTGCCAGCTGCGGGCGGGCTCAGCTGCCAAGGGGCCAGTCCCGGCTGTGAGTGTGGCAGCAGTGACTGCAAGGGTGAGGATGGCTCAAGGCCCGACCTCAGGAAGACATCGGGGGCGTGAGTGGCGTATGCGGAACCGCCTGCGCCAGGTAACTCGGAAGCCGCAGCCAGCGGGGCCCTTGCTGTCCAAGAGCGGGCGCCACTGCTGCTCCCCACAGAGCGCACGCCCTCTAACGCCACCTTGTACATGGCAGGCCAGCGTGCGCCGCTGCTGCTGCTGCTGTCGAGCCGCTGCAGCGGCAGGTGCGGCACGTATGGAGCCAGGTCATGTGATGCGGCACGGCGCAGCTCTGAGCTGGGGCCTGCAGGGGCAGCAGCAGGTCCTGAGGGCGCTGCCGAGCTGCTGCCTGTGGCTGTGTGCTGAGCCGGCGCACCCGGCACAGCAGTGGCAGCAGCAGCAGCCAGATCAGGCAGTGTGTGTGGTGTGAGGGCGTTGGTGCGCGCATCTGTGAAGTCAATCACGTCTGCTGGGTCCACAGCCGCCTCTGCCAGGTTGGCTGCACGGGGTACCGGCTGGCCCACGTGTACCAGCGCACCGGCAACTGCGGCGGCAGCGGCCACAAAGCCATGCATCGCGACCTGCATGGGGTGGTGAGGAAGATTTAAAAATCACAGAAGAAGGAGGGAGAGCAAGAGGTGCGTGGAGTTCCGAGTTTAGAAGACTGACACGCCGCATGCAAGGTGATGCACATGCCAACTGACATGCAGCCGCATGGTTCACAATGCCAGAAGGGAGGTCATGCATGTTGCATGCATGCATGCAGCCAGACTGTAGCACCAGCCTAGCAGCATCAGCCTGATCTGCATGCAGTGCACCAGCTCGATTGCACCAGGCAAGACACCCACAGGCTGCAGCTCTGACCCACCCACCTGTCCCTCCATCTGTGCCAGTGCCACCTCATCACTGGGGCTCAGAGGCACACCTGTGTGCGCCCCCATTAGCAGCGGGCCTGAACCTGCAGGCCCCAGCCCCTGCTGCAGCTGTGGCTGCGCGCTGTGATGCAGCTGCGTGGCAATGTGGGGGGGTGCCTGGCCCGCACCCTGCTGTACAGGCCCCACCGCCAGACCCATGCGCTGCGCCAGCAACACGGCTGCAGGCGGCTCGTCAGCCACAGCCCCTGCCCCTGAACCATCCCCTGGCACACCTGGCTCTAGCTCAGGCTCAGCCCACGGGGGAAGGCCGGTGCCCCCTGCATCACCTCCCGCACCCTCTGGCTCTTCAACCCCCTCCCCCACCGCACCTGCCTGCCCGCCTGATCCCGACCCAACCTCCTCCGGCCGCTCCCCAAATGACAACGCGCGCTGTGGCCAGTTACCCAACACCCCAAGGCTGCTGCTGCCAGCTGCACCTGACTCATCTGCTTGCGTCCCCTCACCCCCTGCATCATCCCCCCCCTCCCCATCCCGCACACCACTGCGGTGGCGGTGAACATGTGGAGGCGCACGCAGCAGCAGCTCTGGGTCCAGCGCGCTGTTGATCCCGCCTGTTGATGCAGGTGTGGATATCTGGAGGGCGGAGGCAGAGGCAGTTGACGCGGCGGATGATGCGGCAGAAGAGGAGGTGCGGGTGGAGGCGGAAGAGGAGCGTGAGGTGAAGCGAGGAAGCATGTCGAGATGGCCACTCAAACGGTGATGGTGCTCAGCGGACGCTGCACGAGAGGAGGGGAGGGAGGTGGAAGAGGAGGAGGTGGAAGAATTGGAGGAGGCCCTGCTGGTTGATGCTTCCTCCATCACAGCATCCAGCTCATCCAAAGAGTGATGAGACGGCCTGTGGAGGGGTCACATGGGTGGGAAGGTGGGGGTGAGGTCGAGAAAAACAAGTGGTAGAGCACCAGGCACTGGTGCAGCAGCTTCAGAACAATTCAAAACAGGGAATAGTAGCTCGTCCATCTCTGATCTTTTCAAGGCGGTTACACACCCACCCGCCCTCTTCGTGGGAGCTCCTGCACAACTCCGCCGTGCAGGCGGCGTTCTGCAAGCAGCCCTGCCCTGCACTGACCAGCCCCCTTACCTTGGTGAGAGGGCGGAGGATGAGCGCCAGGAGCCCACCGAGCCGGGGCGTGAGGGCGGGGCGCTCGCAAAAGCAGCAACACCGCCAGCCACAGACAGCCCTGTGGTGGGTGTGGCCGGCTGCGATGTATTCGACAGCGTGCGGTAGGGCACAGGGGTGGGCTGACGCTGGATGACCAGCCCCCCTGCGGACCCAGGACGGCTGCTGGAGCCAGCACCGCCGCTCCCCGTTAACCCCATCCGCTCGGGCGACGTGGTACCCCTTCGTTTGACTATGTTGCCAGCGCTGCCGTGCCCTGTCGTGAACTGGTTGCTGGGCGGCACGCCTGAGGCGCTGGTGCCAGCCGCCATTGCGTGGCTTGTGCTGGGGCTGGTGGCAGCGGCCGCCACAGCTGCCAGCTGGGGGGCGGACATCACGCCGTGCCCCATGCGTGAGCGCGCGTCGCTGCTGCGGGACCGGGGTGGGGCGTGGTAGCGGCGCTCGGGCGCGGGCACCGGCACGCGCAAGCGCACATGTGGTGGGCTAGGGGTCCGCCCCCCGGCCCCCGCCGCTTCCCCCTCCACCTCCCCGCCACTCATGGCCCCCAGCCCGGTGCCTCCTACCGCAACAGCGGCTGGCACGGCGTCTGTGACGAGGTCTTGGCCCCCGGCCCCCATCAGCCGGTGAGGGCCTGCGGCAGGCATGCTGGGTGGGCGCGTGGGCGGTGTGGTGGGGCGGGGGGCAGCGTGTGAGGCCGCATCAGCAACAGCAGGGAGCTGCATCGCGGCCAGGTCAGGGGCCAGCACGCGGCTAGGGTCCTGGTCAGTGGCCTGGACAAGGCCCGCCCCCAGCCCCACACTCAGCCGTGCCACCCCACGTGCCAGGTCGACAGCTGAGGGGTGAGGCTCACACGTGGGGCTGGCTGCTGCTGCACTGGGCGTACCCAGCGCGCCGGCTGCTGCGGTGGCTGAGGCCAGCGCCCCAGGTGCAGAGAGCAGTGGGGGTAGGACCCCGGGAGGCGGGCTGGCCAGGGTGGTGGCGGTGACATCAGTCGGGAAGTAGGGCGCGTTGAGGTGGGCGGCTGGGGCGGACACTGTACTGCTGTCAAAATCCACAGCACCTGCAGTACAACGGGGCACGGCAGTGTACAGGGTTGATGAATGGAACGGATCCTCATGGACACGGGGGCCTGGCACACTATCAGCGTCATGCCTGCCCAAATGTTGACGGAACGCAACTGCAACACAAATACAGCCTGCCAGGATGAGGCAGACGGTGGATGGGCTGCGTGCCACAAGCCTCTGTTACATAACCTCCTAGCCTCATGGTCTGCCAGCATCATGTTGTCGCCCCCGGCCATGACACTTGCCTGGGGCATCCAGTGCAAGCTCAGCCTCATTGGCAGCCCTACGGATGGGCTCCCCAAGCCGGTGCAGCGCTGCTGCAGTGGCTGCAGCACGAGCAGCCTGCACACACAGCAGCGACCAGGGCGGAACCAATGAGCAATGTCCATTGAGCAGAAACGTTTACAGGGGGTGCCACAGGGCGAGCCTTGGGTGTGGCGCATGAAGCAAAGCACATGAGGGGCAGTACAACACAGACTACACAGTACAGTGGCAGTACAAAGTACATAAGATTGCTGTGGTGCAGGTGGAGCATGCAATAGGCCGTTAACACCTTGGTTCAAGTGTGCACTGTTCATGCAGCATGCGCCACCACGATAGAAGTTCTCTATCCACTCTTCCACACCTGGCCTGCACAATGTGCACATGCGGCACCCAGCAAGCCAGCACCAAACACCCTGCCATCCCCATGCGCGGCATTACAGCTGGCACACAGGCACACCCGCACACACCAGGTCATGAGCCGCATACACGTCCTGCACACTGCTTGCCACCTCCTGCACCGCGTCATGTCCAGGTGCTGCACCGCCTGTCTCCGCCACCCAGCCTGCAGCAGGGGCCATGCACAGGGCGGCACCTGACGCCAGCATTGTGTGGGCTCAATTGGCACTGTGCTTCGCCACCGCATGGGGGCAGCATGTCACATGCAGCACGCCACCAGGTTCACCACCCCTGGTCCACTGCACAACATGGATCACCGCCCCCGATGCAACACGACGCACCAGGAACTGTGTGCACCGCAGGTGCTGCCAGTGGCCCCCCCTGCTGCCCCTCCTGCTGCTCATGGCCTGCCTGCGCTGCCATGTGGGCATCCGGCGGGTGCATGGCTGCTTGCAGCGCCATCTCAGCCACTGAGGGGTCGAGAGAGCCCCTGTAGTCGTGCTGCATGGCACAGGCATCAGCAACGGAGACAGTGAACCCTGGCAGCCTGAGAGGTGATACATAGTGGAAATTAGCAGGGTGGGGGCATGAACGCCACACAAGGGCCAGCACAGCACTAGCTCCAATGCAGCATCACCAGCACAGCTGCAGCAGTGAGCTGCTGGTGAAGGAGAATGCAGTCAGCAGCAAAGCAGCGCTGGGCCCCCCCTGCACAAGATGGATCTGGGCGGACACATCTGCCCCCTGTCTCATACTCAGTTATATCAGCAGCTGCGCCGCAGGGGCAGCAGACTATTGTTGCCCCCCATAAAGCAGCTGGTAAGCAAATAGGCAACACAACTGAAACCGGGCAGTGGCCCTCAACACTGAACCAAAGCTGCTCATTGCTGCCCCCAGCAGCTCTGCCAAATCCGCACTTACTTGAGTGCCTCCTCCTATATCAGTCATGGCTCAGGTCAACGTGTGCAAGAACCCTAGTTGATGGGGCTGATAGACTTGATACAATCCATCCACTTTGTGTACTTAACTACACAGGGAAAGGGTTGCAAAGCCGAGCCCCTTCAAACCAGGCTGTACCTTTTGATGAGCGTGAGTGTGCAGACCTATAATCATTTGGTGTGACGTACACCAGGCAGACAGACTGTACATCATCCGGTTGCATGTCCTCCTCTGTTCGCAGCACCACATGTAGTTCTACCACCTGTCTGCGCCATGCAACTGCTGCTTACATGGATTACCTTCAACGTTAGGGTTCCGCACATGATGCACTGTCGATGTACTGCCCCTGTCCTGCAGCTGCCACCACACTACACAATGCCTGTAGGGTCCCAGCAGTACTTATGCCCATCTGCCATACCATCCAGCTGGGCCATGAGGTTGTCAGGTATGTGTGCAGCCTGGCTCAGCAGCACGTCGGGTGCAAAGCCGCTGATGCGAGCGGGAGAAACCGACTTGGGGATAACAGCAGCGCCCTTCTGTAGACCCCAACGCAGCAGCACCTGCATCATGTGCCCGCAGGTAAGGCGATGCACTGCAGTCACACTGAGACTCGAAGGTTGAATGTTCCAGAAGGGAGGGTGTACTAGTTGTGGACCTACAGCTGGGGCTCGCCAGGATCAACGGCCCCCATGTCCAGGCAGAGCACATGCCCCGCATGTCACCACTCTGCCAGGTGCAGGGGTGCTGTCAAGAAACACAGTGGTTGCTGCGCACACCATCGCCCCACCTGAGCAGGCGAGCAATGCAGCTGCTCCGAGACCTTCGCCACGGTGGGGTGTGTCAGCAGCTCCCCACACCCAAGGCTGGCGTACGCCACCACTGCCACCCCGTTGTCGGAACACAGGCGGCACAGCTCTTTACAGGGGCGGCGTGGGTGCAGCTCAAACTGGTTCACCATCGGCTTCACCTGAGCACGAATAATGCAGCATATGATCCCGGTATTGTGTTACACCAGGGGTTTTGGGGTGTGTGTGTGTGGGGGGGGGGTTGGGTTCAATACAGGGCTGCACACACAAACACAGAGTGTGCCGGTTGTTGTGCGAGCAAGCTGGTGCAGAGCAGCATCATAGTGATGTGGCCAGCAGTCCGCGACATATGCGGCAGTGCACCTCGGCCTGCTCCAGGAGTTGTTTCAGGTGTTGGGGCTCATAGTTGCTCACGCCAATTGCTCTGAACTTGCCGCACCTGCAGGCGCGAGCAGTGCCGTGCGCAGTTGCTGACCTGGGGTTTGCCGCTGGCATGCATGTGGACTTGTGAAGCAGCTTGTAGCG
Source organism: Haematococcus sp. NG2 (assembly GCA_004335575.1). Taxonomy (NCBI): domain Eukaryota; kingdom Viridiplantae; phylum Chlorophyta; class Chlorophyceae; order Chlamydomonadales; family Haematococcaceae; genus Haematococcus; species Haematococcus sp. NG2. The sequence goes on along the minus strand of QAXD01000014.1, from coordinate 634,973 downwards.
CAAAGGAATACTGGAGCGACCACCCTGCTTTGGCCCATGCTGCAGCTGAAGCGACTGCACCTCACGCACATTCAAGTTGTACACAACCACGACAACTGCCGAACCCCTCACCGGTACATCTCCTCCAGGACGCGCCACGTCTGCAGCCGCAGCTCTGCATTCTTGGGCGAGACCGCATCTGTCTTGCTGACGCCCGGCCAATGGATCAGCACACAGTCCTGGTGTGCAGCCATGCACGTGCAGTGTCAGTATGGCTTCCAAGCAGCAAAGCACCGGTCACTCCTGCCTGGCACTAATCAGGACGATGACAGCAAGCCATGGATGCAGCAATCATGCGCCAAGCTGCAGGCATGAGGCACATGGAGCCCGGGGCAGCACGCGCTTGCCAGGAAATGTGCATGAGCACACCCACACACCACGTAGTCACCGCCGAGCTTGCTGAGGATGGCCTCACATGCTGCACGCGCCTTCTCAGTCCCCTGCTGGTATGGAGACACCTGCATGTACCAGTGCGGTGGCATGCATGCGTAGGCAATGCCACATGGTAAGCAAACCACATCACAGGTGTGTCAACGCTGGGATTGTGACATGGGTGCTGCATCAAGGAGGCACAGCAGCCAGAGGTTACTGCAAGCCCCGATATATACCTTGCTAGTCACAAACACTTCACTCCTCGGCACCCCAGAGGCCTGGATCCCTTGCCACACAAGCTCCTGGTTCTTGTAGATCTCTGCTGTGTCGATGTGCCGGATGCCTGACCTTAATGCAGCCTGTACAGAGTTCACCACATCAGGCCCTGCTGTCTTGAATGTTCCCAGCCCACATCTAGGCAGCTGGACCCCATTCCTCAGCTTTATAGTGGGACTTAGCTGAGTACCCTGCATGTCCTCTGGTGCTTTAAGCGTGTCCATGCATGAATGGCATGGCGCTCATCTTTCGACTTCGTCCTCAAGCCACTATGCCCATGCAACTTGCATAAACAACCAGTGCATCGGGTTAAGAAACGATTGGCGACGAATGGCCAAACGTGTCCTTCATGGTCGACGCCAATTATTCAATTTAACAATGGCTGAAATAGAATAAGCGTGTTCCAAAACAGCAGCAGCCAACACTGTGGATTGATTGCCTGTCCTCAAACTTATGTACAGCGCCGGTAATGATGTGTGAACAGCTGTTCCCAAGCTGTTCCTTTGCCATTTGTTGCTCATTACAAATCATGCCGGTTACAACTTAGATAGACTGTCTGCATCAGCGATCGTGATTCACATCCTGTACAGCGCAGGATCATACCAAAGACGTTCTGCACACACTCTGTGTCTCTCCAAGCAACCCCCTCACCCTGTAACATCACGTGGCTGCATTTAAAGAAGCCAACAGCCCTCCACTCTGGTGGAGATCATCGTCAAAACACCAAGGAAGTAGCAGAAGGAAGATGGCCATAGAGATAAAGACGGCCCAAAAAGCGACCTCAGATGAAGGCCCATGCAAAAGAAAGGATCATCATAGAGGGCAGGTATGCTGAGCCATGCATACTCGGTGGTGGTACACGTCGGTTTCCTGTGAAAATTTTCGAATGGGGTCCAAGGAGCCTTCAAACAGCTCTGGTAATACTGCCCCTTCACAGTGTATGCGTAGAGGGATCAACTCCCAACGTGTCGGCTTCCACTCATGCAGCAGTCATGGATAATAACCCCCATCAGGAACAAATAGAGGCATGCACACTCAGCAGGCCACTCAGTCATTTGCCATGCAACGTCCTGCGCAGCCAGAAAGAACGCGCTCAGGTGTCAGAGCAAAAAACCAGATCTACACGCCCTCAACATTATTGGAGATGGCCACAAAGTCACCATAGCTGATCCGCAGAGCTGGCAGCGCCACACTAGCAGTCGTGTGTAGATGGAAACCCAGCTTCAAACCACCATGTGCAGATGTGCTTTTTTTTCTTGCCAACCTGTGCAGCTGCAACTCGTACTTTCATTGGTCCAGGTCGGCCGCAAGCTTGGCCCACGCATCCTCATGCCATGTGGCCACTGCATGCACGCCCTCACTGATGTCTGGCCGGGACTCCAAGGACTCCTCCACAGAGCTGTGGATGCTGCTCGGACTGTAGCGGTGCTCCAGCATATGCAGAGCCTGCGCCTGGCGCACCTGGTGGTGTGGGGCATACGTGTGTTATGTTCAGCACTGAGCACGCAAGAGGGGTCACATTAGTCCAATGCTTGCTCACCACCTCAGCACTCATGAGGACATGCAAGCCGCCTGAACGCTAAAGCCTCGAGCGTTGAGCCATACAAGACGGAGCTTCTTGTGCACATGGCAGACCGCACGTGCTGCTGAAAGCGTGCAGCTGGCGTGGCGAGGACCAAAAAGGCAGGATGAGGTGGACAGCCCCAGCCGCACCTTCTCAATCCGTAGCTGCAGCTGAGACAGTGCTGAATCCCAGTCGCCGTGGCTGTCCTGTGCCGGGTCTTGCGACGCTGCCTGAACCACAAAGGCCGCCCTCTTTGTGGTGAAGTGAGTCCGAGCTGGGCGAGCTGAGACACCAGGCTTACTGCTTGCCCTCATCACCATGGACTGCATTTTGCGAGGACTGCGCAAGAATTGGATAAGCCAAGCCGCAACCCTAGAGGTGGGGACAGAATGCAGAACCAGCAATACCACTGAAAAGGCACATATACAGGGTATGTGAGCGGGGCAGACCGCGCTGTAATGCGCTCGCCCGTTTTTAATGTGTGAGATCACACAGATGGTTTGGAAGGTATGTGCGTAGGCGATAGCAAATGCGTCCTTCAATTCGACAGGCCGCGTAGATACAACTTTGATCCTGCATAGATTGTATGTCTCGTCCAGAGAAGTATGGCCACGATCAGCGATGGAAGCAGGAGGGGCACAAGCTTGGTGCGGCGATTCTGGGGACTTACGTTGCCAGCATATACATGTCCCTGGTGGGTGCTTCTTGCTGCATGAGCTGCCTGCTACCTCGTCACATGAATGCTCTGCATGTGTGCATGAGCTGCAGCACCTGAGGTCCAGGATCCTGCTCAAAAGCAATCGCATCATGGGCTGTGGCTGATCCAATGTGTCCCCATGCGTCTGTCTGGATTTTGTCGTTTTGATTTTGATTCTGTGGCATCAGAGACAGCTGAATCAGGCACACCCATGCGGCACATGGGTGCAGAGCTCCTCATGACTACTGATTGCGCCGCACATGCAGCTCGTGCCTGGCTTTGCCGTCTACCGGCTGTGGGCCCATGGCTTCACAGACCCATTGGGCCTGAGTCTAGCACTGCTGTGTGCCATCCTCACCTTCATCCCCCTCCCTTGGACCGTGTGCGCACCAGCGCTTGCGTTCGTACGCGCCACATGCGAGCATGCTGGGCGCTACTTCCCCATGCAGGTCATATTGGAGGGTGCGTGCGTGTGTGCCCACGACAAACCTAGCCAGCTTACAAAGTGGGGAGATAATTGCAGTGCTAAGGCAGCTCCAGGTTCGTTCTGCCATGCATCATCACAATGTGAAACACGGCACACACCAGATGCTCGCGGCTGAGTCGCGTTCATGTGCCACTGCATGGCTCGTGCAGACGAGGATGCCCTCAAACCCGGGAGACCTTACGTGCTTGGCTTTGAGCCGCATTCAGGTGAGTGCAACTTGCAGCTTTTGAGCGGTGACAGCTTCCCTGCTTGAGGTCAGTGCCCTGCACCCGGGGGCAGCATGTATGTGCAAGGTGCAACCATGTGTATGGCCGATATTGTGCTGCCATCAATGTCACAACTCAGTTGAGATGCCACGTGCATGCATGGATGTGGAGCCAATGAATGCATGTCACATGGCGGCTTATTACCGCACCATCCGCGGCTGCAGCGCTGCCCGTGGGCATCCCCATTGTGTTTGCCTCCAACTCGCCGCTGTTGCCAAAGGCACTGTGCGGTGCAGTACACGGCATGGCGTCCAGCGTGTGCTTCCAGGTGTGTGGCGGTGTTCCAAGACCTGATTTGCGCAGCTGGTTAGTAATTCTGTGACGTGCAGCTGCCAACTACTTGCATTGTCGCCGCTCCTGAGCCTTTGTGCATGAAACAGTACATCACGAGCGGGCTGACCTTGGGCTAATGCAGGCTGTGCTGTGAGAGGTGAGTTGCAAGCCTTGTGAGGATCATTGCTAGCTTGCCCTCGCACTGGCAGGTGCCATTCGTGCGTCAGCTGTGGTGGTGGCTGGGGCTGCGCCCCGTGAGCCGCAAGCTCATGGACAATCTGTTGGACAGCGGCAAATCGGTGGTGCTCAACCCAGGAGGCGTGCAGGTGGGCACCCAGAGCTCATGTCGCCACCGTCATTCCCTCATGCACCCTGGCGCACACAGCACTGAACTCAGCATGCAGTTGACCCTGGCTTGCTACCTGCGGATGATGGCACACAGCCATGGATCATTGAGTTGTATGCAGGGGGATCAGGTGATCTGTGCATGTGCCACGGGCTCATGGCGCAGTAGGCGACTGGAGTGCTGGCACACCTCACACTGCCTCACGCTGCTGCACCTGTACTGCACCTGTGCCATGTGTACTGCAGGAGTGCCTGTACATGGAGCGCGGCTCCGAGACCATCTTCCTGCGCAAGCGGCATGGCTTCGTGCGCATGGCGCTCAAGCATGGCGCCCCGCTCGTGCCTGTGTTTGCGTTTGGGCAAAGTGAAACGTACCGCTGGCACCGCCCCAAGCCGGACGCACTGGTGCGCTGGATCTCACGCAAGGTGTGTGAGAGGGGGCTGGCTGCTGTACTGCTGATTAGGTATTGCTCCGTACTCTTGGTACACAGTGTGCTGAACACTATGCGCAACTCGCCGACAGATGCAGCAGGCATGTCCAACACCGAAGCTGATCACAGTCTGCTCCAGACTCTGCGTGTGCTCCCCTCAACTTGTGGCAGTGCACGCTTGTGCGCGCAGGTGGGCGCAGTGCCACTCACAATCTGGGGCGCGTGGGGCACACCGCTCCCACGCCAGGTGCCCGTCACCGTGGTACGTCCCTCCTCTCCTGGCTCTCCTGCACAGCTGCATGTCTTCAGCCGCACTGGCAGGGGCTGCTTCTGTCCTGTGTGCTCTTTGGAACGAGCTGCAGCACCTCGCACGTGCTGAACCGCGCCACCAGACGTGCTGACATCAGACACTTTCCCCTACTAGTTGCAGCGTGCCTGGCACGTGTAGCGCGTGCGGCTCAGGTTTGCGGGTGTTGCATGCATGTGTTTGCGTGCAGGTGATTGGGACGCCCATTGAAGTGCCCCAGGTGGCAGAGCCATCAGCTGAAGAGGTGGACAAGTACCTTGCGCTATTCATCGACCACATGGCTGCCATGTTTGAGCGGTACAAGGAGCGCACAGGGTGTGCCGGCATGGAGCTGCGCATCCTGTGATGGTGCAGCGGCCCTACACCTCTGTACCTTCGTACGGGTGTGGCTGCCAGCTGCCAGCTGGTGCAGCCTCTGGCTTGCACCAAGAGCTGTAGCTCAAGGTGCCGTGACTGAAGAGCCAGAGGCAGCGTGGAGTGTCAAACCACGGCCGCGCTGAAGTTTTCAACCTATCATCATTTCAAGTTATAGTCAGGTACCAGAGAGGGCACTGCATGTGTATTGCTAGACAAGCAGTGAGGCAGGTGTGGCATCAATTCATCAGAATGTTGGATCTGCCGGCCAATGCGGAAGGTCACAAGCAACCAGGCCAGTGATCAGACTGGAACACGAAATCAACAAAAACAGTTTGCCGGTGACAAAAAGACATGATTAATGGTCCTTATTTTCTAACCGCCCTCTCCATTTCACACTGTTTCTGTCTCTGGACAGGAATGCGCTTTTCCTGTACCTGCTGAAGCATACAGCACCGGCAAGCAGATGGCACGATGTACAGTGCATCTGGCTTCAATGACCCCGCCGTCCCTCCGTCATTCACACCTGCACCTATACCCAAATCATAGCCCCGCACCCATCAGCTGCTGCACACCACGGAGGCTGGCCATGCTCCCCTTTGCCATGCACAATCCCCATGCAGTATCACACCAGCGACCGCCCATCCGCATGGTCGTGCACATGTGTGTAGTAGTGTGCATGGAATGCAGACGTCTGGGAGGGCCCTGCCGCTGCCGGTGCTCTGGGCAGCACGAACCCATTCCCTCGTTTCTTCTTCCAGCTGGGCAGCATCCATGTCAGCCACCACCATGGGCCTGACACGTCAAAGCACTCCTTCCAATTGCCTGCTGGCCCCAGGTGGTATGGGTTGGCTGGCTTGATGCCTGTCTCCTTGGCCTCCTGTGGCAGGGGCATGCGCGGTGGCAGCGCAACCAGTGTTGGGTCAGGCTTGTGGCATGTGTAGCAGGTATCTGGGTGGCGTCCGGCAGGGCGGAACGTACCTAAACACCCCAAGCCCAACACAATCATGCATGCTGCTTGAAACTCCCCAGCACGTCCACTTGCTCCACAATGAGGTTGCAGCACCAAAGCAGGGGGGCAAGCTGGAGGAGCGCAAGTGGCAGGCATGGGTGGAGGGGCAGGCTGTTGCGCGCTGTATACTCTGCAATCATCCTTCACTGCCTTTCCATTCCTTTCATGCCCCACGCCCCACTCCAATAGCCACCTCCACCAACGCGACACAGCCAACAACACGGCAAAGCCACACGGGGAATCAATGCAGTTTCCACCGCACCTTGTCGCGCACGTACGCCGACAGCGCGTCAATCGTGCCCTGGCCCGTGACCACCAGGATGACATGCCACCCAAACAGGCCGCACAACGCCAGGAACACGGCGCACGCCAGCAGGAAGGTGAGGAAGGGCAGGAAGGAGGAGTCCATCCAGCCACGTGAGTCGAGGGACAGCAGGCCGGCCACGTACACCCAGCTCATGATGGCGCTGTAGGCTGAGCCCACCCACATGTAGAAGAGGTAGAGGAAGAAGTACTTGTAGTTGTAGTGGCCCACGCAGTTGGCCATCCTGGGTGAGACAAGACAGCAGGGAGGTGCGGGTCGCGGGGTGGGGAATGGGTCACTGCAGCACATGCAGTGGGAGGGATGCCCACGCCGCCATCTCAAGTGCCCCGCACCGGTACCCTTCCACCCTGCTGATGCCACGCACGCATCGCTGCACCCTCCCACATCCCTTCCATGCCGCACCCCTATGCTTCCTTGCCGTTCCAGCTGAGCCACTCTTCTCTCCCCCCGCGCCACTCACCACGGGCAGTGGTGGTCCATCTTGAGCACACAGTCATCACAGATGGAGCAGTGGTGGGAGAGGGGCGGCTTGGGGCGATCACACTTGTGGCACCATCGCCACTCAGTGCGGTTGGTGGCCGCGGCTGTGCTCAGCTCCTGGAAGGCAGCAGCAAGCAGCGTTGGAAGCAAACAATGAGTAGTAGCCGTAGCCTTGGTGACAGCATTGTCAACCAGGGTAAACTCATCAGGCAGACACATGGGCGGTGATAAGAGCAAACCGCAAGGCACCACTTCAGCGGTTGGGGCCCAAACCACGCTGCTGTGCCCCGGCAGGCTACACTATCTATGTCAGGCAGCAAACAGCCAAAGTGCTCTCCCAACCAATCTGAACACTGGCCCTGAGCAGCATGAACATGCAACAGGTGCACACAAACAGGACGCCCAGGTAACTGACCTGCAGGTCACAAGTCCTGGTGCAGCCAGGCAGTGTGAACACGCAAAATGCATGATTCCAGGCCACATTGAAGAGGAGCCACAGCCCTATGATGCTGTGCAGCACTGCGTGGGCTGTTCCATGTGCATACACGACCTGCACGGGTACAAGTGGCCATCGCATTGCATGACATGCCTGCCACGTCTTGGCACACTGTGCATGACAGCTGCACACATGCTCACCCCTGCTCTGAGTAATGCCCACGCTGCATGCCCATGCACCTCACAGCGCAAACAGTGCCCGCACCTGCTGAATAACAACTGTGAAGAACGTGTAGGCATCCAGTAGAACCAGCACCGCCGCAAGAAATGCATAGAAGGGTTCAAAAACCTTGATAGTACGATCCAACAACTTGAGGGCGAAGTTCAGACATCGATCTAGGCGAGACATCACATTCACATCCACGCTGCAGGTCCAGCATCATTTGTATATGCGCATCTGAAATGTGAGACGTTGAACTATTTTAGCAACATGGTATGCCCTATGCCACCTTGCACAGACGGATTCAGCGGCCTCTTCCGATGGACCGAAGCATCATGATGTGCAGCAGTGGGGTTGTGCTGCGCTGCGCCCAGCTCTGCGTCTGTACCTCTGGCCGCTCAGCAGCACTACAAAAAGCAATAATATGGAGTGGTGGTTTAGATCCGTACGGATCAGAAGAGATCCATGCGTGGCACGTCCATCTTAAGGCCACTGTAGCCGTCCTCGACCCTTCCTGGGGCAAAGGCCTGCAACTTTTGCCTTTCAGTTTACCGGCTGCAGGTTGCAATGCAATTGTCCTTGGCGCAACGGGCAGCCAGCCACAAACAAGCCACTAGCAGCGGGCACACCCGTCCATCCCCAGCGATTTTCACATCAGCCAGCAAACGTGCAAGATGCAAAAGCAGCAGAAAAGGCAGGCTCGTGACGGCACAAGCCGTGGCAGCGCCTCCTGCTCCTGCACCTTCTGCGACTGGGCACACGCAATTGTTGCACGGACTGGGCTCTGTGGGAGATGTGTCGCCCACGCACATGCCGTGGTTGCTGCGGTTGGCACATCTCCGCTCACGACAAGCGGGCGGTGATTCGTCGCAAGCGCTGCAGGTCTGTGTCACCTGTGATGCTTTTGCATGGGCCCTTTTCGTTTTGCATGGGCGCTTTGTGCAGCATGCTGGCATCGGAGATTACCCAGCCCTAGCCTCTGCGCTCCCCTACGCAACTCAGAGCACCTTGCCTGCTCCAAGTGCTTGCACCAGTCACGCAGCTGCAGGCCTGGCGCCTGTCTAGCACGAAAACAGCAGCCACAGTAGTTATGTGCAAAAGCGCACGGGAAGATGTGTGCGATTTCCCTGGCCCCCACGCCTCGCCCCCCGCCCCCCCCCAGGAGTCTGCGCGTGGGCTGATGGCGTGGCGTGCTGCACTGGACCGTGGCCTGCTGCCTGACGAGCTGGTGCTACAGCAGCTGATCGATGCCGGGGAGGAGTCCTTTGTGGCTGGCTGCACTGTGGCAGAGCTCAAGTGGCCGGAGGAGCCGCTCAACACGATGCTCGTGCGGTGAGGAGTGTAGCAGTGCAAGCACATGAGTACAATACACGCCGGCAACTGCTCATCATGCCTTTGCTACGCCCAGCACACCCCACATCCCCTTCCTGCACCTCTGACTACCGAACCTCTGCAGCTCCTCATCTCCTCGTCTTGCCTGCTGCTGTCTCAGGCTCATGTCCAAACTAGGCGCTGCACGGTTTGCGCGCAAGTACCCATCGGTGAAGGATGCGCTGCTGAAGAGCGTGTTGGAGGTGGCGGTGCGCTTCCACAGGCAGCTGGCGGGCGAGCCGGTGAGAGAGGAGCGCACAGGGGCCACACTTCGCCTGCTGCAGCCTTCTGCCCATATGATGGCACCTCATGCATAACCATGAACTCACCAGCCAGCTCAAAGTTGTAGATACCGTACATTACTTTGCAGCTGGCACAACTGCCTGTGCACCACCGCCTTCAACAGCTGTGATGGGGTGGAGTGTTGGGAGACGGGGTTGCTTTGGCGTGTTTGAACAACACGGAGCTGCGTCACAGCAGCAGGCACGTGTCCTCTGCAGCCTGTGCCGCCTGCACGGCCGGCGCAGCTTGGGTGCCGCTGCCCCTGGGTGTGGGTGCGGTGCGCGTGAACACATCCGCCACCCCGCCTGCGCACAGGAGGAGGAGGAGGAGGGGCGCGAGGTGGACGCCAACGGCAACAAGGCCAAGACCGCGGCGGAGCTGGTGCAGGAGGAGGCTGAGAGGCGTAAGGCGCGCAGCGGGTCGGGCGGCACGGGCGCCAACGGGGCGGCCATCACATCCCCCGCGCTGCAGGCCGCGGTGCGTGGGAGGTGTGGGACCAGGGGCTCGGGTGCAGGTCTTCACAATCAAGATGGGTAGGCGCATCTTCACACGAACACGGGATGTGCAGCGCAGCCCAAACTGTAAGCCCTAACCTCTTGAAACCTTCACACCGCCTGCACCCTGACCTGATTGCGTGCAGGCCGCCGCAGCCGCCGCGCGCCGTGAGGCTGAGGAGCGCCGGGCCGCGCCGGGCCGCGCGCGTGGCCGCCACAGCCGCGCTGCCCGCGTCCAAGCGCATAGCTCTGGAGCTGGTGCGGGAGCTGTACGGCGCGTGGCTGCCTCCGCTGCAGGCGCTGGGGCGCGCGGGGGCGGCGTTTGAGGGCCTGGAGGCGCTGCTGGGCGGGGATGAGTTCAGCCTGTCGGTGAGTGGGTGCGGGCGCAAGGATATGCTCATATGTTGCGCAGTTGGGTTCATTCGTGTGCTGTTGTGTGCGGGCGGCAGTGCTGTGGACGTGCTGGGCGCTGCCTGGCGCTCACTGGGTGTGCATGGTGCTGGCAGGCTGCTTGTGTGCCCCAGCTGCACACGCGGCGGGCCAGGTCAAAGCCAACACAGTGGTGATGGTCGCCTGAAGAGCCCTGGGCCTCCCCCGCCCATGGTGCTGCCCACACCACCACATGGATGCCATGCGCGCAGGGCAACATCTGGAAGCGTGCGGGGTGGAGCCAGCTGGATGAGCTGAGGCGCAAGCTGGAAGACCTGCGGGAGCTGAGGGAGCTGGTGCGGTCGCTGGGGCGGGGTGGCGGCTGGGGCCCGCTGCGCCGCGCGCCCGTGCAGCACCTCGACTTTGCGGGCCGGCCGGGTGAGTGGGCGAGGTGTGGGCGCTGTGTGCGGCCGGGCTGGGCGCATCTTGGCGATCAGCGCGCATCAGTGTGTGCCACCAGGCATCAGCATTCCCTGTGCAATTGACTGCGGAGCAGCACGTCATGTCTTGCCTGCCGCACCAGAACTCCACACGCCCGCGTGCGCACACACACCCCCTGCATTCATCTGCTCCTTGAAACACCTCTGTGCCCCCTGCCTGCCTGCAGGCCTGCTGCGTACCATCCTGGAGGCGCAGGAGACGCGTGGCCTCACACGCTCTGGCGATATCTCACGCCTGCTGCCTGGGGAGGCGGCGGTGCGCGTGCCACACGGCGGCCTGGGACCCCTAATATTATCAGTTATGATATGTAATAATAATAAGAACACGGCGTTTCACAGATGTTTCTGCATGCCGGAGCCTGACAGCCTGGGACCCCTATACCACGCCGTATGCCTAAACTCTAGGCCGGTATGTGACCTTGGAACCCTAGAGACCCTTAGGAGCTATGCAGCAGTGTGTATGGTTTGGTGCCACCTGATCAGCAGGGTTGCTGCTGGGGTTGGCTTGGATGCTGCAGGCATGCCCCCGCACAACATGTAACCTAGTGCTGAAACTTGGGTGGCGACTGGCCAGGTCGGCTTGGCTCTGCCCCTACAACACATTTACTTCATTGTGCACCAGTACATATTTCTTGCACACACACCCCTTCCCCCCCTTCCCATGCATCCACATACACACACACCACCCAAACCACCAGGTGAACACTCAAGCATGTGGCACCTACATGCACGTGCAGCTCAACACCGGTACTCATGCTGCAGAGCTGCACGCACTACTGCCTGCAACCCCCCCACCCCACCCCACCCGCACAGATCCTGGCGCGTGGCCGCACCGTGCGCGCCGCCAAGCTGCTGTTCTACGCACGGCTGGCGGAGAAGGGGCTGCAGACGTACGAGCGGGATGGGTGGGGCGAGTTCCCCACGCGCGTCAACCCCGACCGCCGCGAGGTGTGCGCGCTGCACCTCTCTTTCATCCCACAGGGTTCTTTGATCCCACAGCTTCATTGGTGCATGCGTGTACGGTGCTGCCTTTCCCGCAACACCCTGTGTCACAGCACCTTCTGTTACACTCCATTGCTTTCCCTCCCTGCCCCTGTTACCACTGGACCCACTTGGAGACACATTGACCCACTCATGCTCCCCTTCCGCCCTTGCGAACACCACAACACACACACTGCCCAGGTGCGCCCGTCACCCATAGTGACCTACCTGCATTGCCCCCTCCCCCTCTTCACACACACACATACACACGCGCACACACACAGGTGCGGCCCACCGCCGACCGCGGGCCCATACTGCTGTGTGTGGACACCAGCGGGTCCATGCGTGGGGCGCGCGAGACGGTGGCCAAGGCGCTGGCGCTGGAGTGCATGCGTGCGGCGCGCGAGCAGGAACGCGCGTGCTACGTGTTTGCGTTCTCAGGGCCCAGCGAGGTGCGCGTCTGTGGCGGTGCGGCTGTGCAGTGAGGAGGTGGTGTGGTGTTGTGGTTTTATATTGGTGCGGCTCTGTGGTGTTGAGGTGGTGCGGTGCTGTGGGGAAGTGCTTGCTGGTGCTCTGGCAGTGCTGTATGACCGTGCGTGCTGCAACAGCATGGGGTGAGGGTCACTGGCAGGGTACGGCACCTTGCTGCGCATCCCTCCTGCCACTGTGCTGCCCCTGCACCGTGCCACATGAAGTGGAACACTACAGCCGACCCTCGGCTTACACCCCTCAACACACCACCCGCTGCCCCACCCCCTGAAAACACACCACCGCCCCATATACAGAAACAAACACAGGTCCAAGCCCCACGTCCAAGCCCCCATTTTCAAATTCTTCAATCCCCACCGGAAATCCCAGGGATACCACAAAACCCCAGGAAAAGCATCATGCTGTTCAATCCACGCTCCCCCAGGTGCGTGAGCTGGAGCTGAACGCGGACATGAAATCGCTGAACAACCTGCTAGACTTCCTGGAGAAGGTGTTCAACGGCGGCTCCGACTTCAACGAGCCCGTGCGCCGCTGCCTTGACCGCCTGCACGACGCCAAGTGGGCCAACAGCGACATCCTGCTGGTGTCGGGTGAGAGAGGCGCAGGGGAAGGGGGAGGGG